>NMRB01002582.1:67251-85966 GCA_002633025.1 Notospermus geniculatus | reverse complement strand
TTTTTATAGAAGGAATGAGGTCATTTAGTGCATTATTTTAGATGCACCCACTACCAGGGGCACTGGAGACCTGAGACTTTATCTTGTGGTGTTTTAATGACAAGTTTTTGTTCCTCGAGTGAACAAATGGATAGGTCATTGTTGGAATGAGTCGACATGGAGAGGTCGCAGACCATGAAGTACGATTCTTCATTTAACTTTTTATTGGTTGATTTATTTTAATAACTCAGCACAGACTTGATAAAAGACTTTGCTGAGTATTTTTACAGCTCGTGTTTCATTGAAACAATAAGCCTATGTTAGAATGCATGTTGTTTTGCGCCAGGTTAGGAAGTAGGTTAGTATTGAAATAATATTTCAATTCATTTCTGTTGTAGATACGAATCTTGGATTTTAATTTCTGAGAAATTGGTCCCAATACAGGCTGAACCATCTTTGATGGCGCCATCAGTTATTGAACCGTACATTTGATATTTTGTTGAAGGAATTTTGTGTAAATGTTCTGTCGTCTGCTCATTAATTCACACTTATCTCTGAGTATCACTTTAACATTCCTGTTTTTATAAAACATGGATTTCACGTATCTGGCCTCCGTCCTGGCCGAGACATTCCGTAAACACTATTTTCAAAACAAAACTTTTAAAATGGTGGATTTTTGGTCCACTACCAAAAATGTGTAACGTATGAAATCAAAACTAGATGATATCTTTTGATAAAATACATTCATGAGTGAACCTCTCGGCTTGGGAATTTTTGCTACTACCGGTACCAATATTTGATGCAACTTGGTAACAGAATCTTCTTGACACGAACCTCGTACACTGTGCCTTTGACAATCTTTAGTTTTGTTGTAAAATGAAGAGGCTTCATGTTGTTCTGACTATTTCTGTGCCAAATATTTCATCCTCACTTTTTTCTTAGTACTCTTGTACACTTTATATTTTTTGCAGTGGTTGTTTTGATATTGTTTTGTAAATGCTGACATGTCTTTCATGAAATGCTATTAATATTCTCATGTTATGTAACCTTCACAAAATGGATGGAAACAGGTAGAAAGGAGAACCATACGGGCATCGGAAACATTGGTGACAATCATACAAAGTGTTTGTTCCACTTCCGTGAAGAACCGGTCCCTGAACTTTGAAAAGGGCATTCAAATCATGCTGTAAATTTTCTCTGTGACTTTGTTTATGAATTTTTCTTCACATTTGAGCCCTTTCTCCCTGTTCCTTCATGCCTTTCCCACCTGCCTTAGTGTCTGTGATGAGATTTTTGTGAAATAAAACGAAATATTGATAATGTTGCTGTGTTTGTTTGGTCTGTGTTACAATTCACATAAGACTGATCTGATTTAGAATGAGGAAGATCACCATTGGTCATTCATAGAGTCTGTATCTGTTTGCATCAAGGAGGAACGTGGAACTGGGGGCTCATATTTGGACTACAGAATGATTCCTGCATGCCTTAGTTTTGTTGTTTTGTTGTGAGAAGAAATAAGACAATGATCCTGACAGAGTGATGATGTCCAAGTCCCACAGGTCAGTCCGCAAGTCAAATCAGTGTTCTCACCAGGGCCTTTGAAAAGAGGAAACAAACTCGGGCCTTCAGTGGCTAAAGGCAGTATCAGAGGGAGCATGTTTGATTGAGATAACAGCTATTCTCTACTCTACAGTGTACTTGAGAATATAAGATACAGCTTTTATTTCAATCGGTCATGTCCCCACTGATACTGCTTTTCGTCATATCAGGCAGAACTTTGAAACAAACTTCAAACAGCATGCACTGTGATACTCATCATCAACCTGGTTAAACAGCATCGATGGCGAAATACTAGCTGAAACAGGAGGACATCCTGTCCTGTACTGCCAGGGGATGTCCCATCACATGGACTCCTGTCTCCTCATCACATGGCAACACATGTGATGCTGATTTAACCCTCGTTGATGATCAGCACCACACTTAAAACTGTCCAACTCAAGAAAAGGAATTCTTACCTTCACAACTCATTAGGAAGGACACCTGGTGAGAACACAGTCAAATGTCTGAAAATCTCGTGAGGTCTGAAAATATAAGGACAGCTGAAAGGTGAAAACGACATCTTATAGCACGTTGTTTATTTTCTCAATCGGCACCACAATCACAACAATGAATCACAATAGAATAGGAAGCTGAGGAGGATACAAGCTGTCTGGAATCTTAAGATAGGAAGGAGGTTACACCGAGAGGAATTATGCAACTTTTGATTATTACTTGCATTCAATATTCAGTGGCATCAGCCCCCAAACCCAATGTTTTCCCATGTAATACTACATTAGAAGTGAATCCCATAAGTTGCATTGTATTTATTGCTAAGATCAAAAAGCTATAAGCAGGAGTCGCTCATCTTGTATATTTTTACTTGGATAAATGATAGGTTACTGGAATCACAATCACAGAAATCAAGATGAACTCAGATTTTTTCGTGAATCCTGATTATATAACAACAGTCTAGAGAAACACATCAATCAAATATCAAATTACATAACATGATAGACTTATGATAGGCAATTCTCTAACAATATCCCACTCAACCATGAGACAATATCCCACTCAACCATGAGACAATATCCCACTGAACCATGAGACGATATCCCACTCAACCATGAGACGATATCCCACTCTACCATGAGACGATATCCCACTCAACCATGAGATGATATCCCACTTAACTGAGAAAAGGTTACCAACTTGATAATAATACTTTGAAATATTCTTGACTAGAAACTTAAACTGTTTGTTACTGACTATTTTTTACCAACAACTATAATGCTGCAGTCGTATACACATACACATGTAGGCTGACATCATATACATCATAGGCAGCCATGGAGTGGTGAAGACAATCTACTTCAGCTGCCCACAGAATCTTAATCATGGCTGCACTCTTTTCCTGAAGCCCTTGGCAGTGAAATGTTGAGTGAGCAAGTTCCTAATTCATCCGATTCTAACTACAAAAGCAACATATATGCGAAACATGGCAAAGAGTCCCTTTGCTATGTAAAGTAAAGTTTTAAGAAGACCTAGGATACAACTGACATACAAATAAACCATGAAGCACTTGATCTAACCAACATTTGATAAATCCCAGGCACGTGTATCTCACTGGTCCTGTGACCAACATGTTCTTAGTTCAAGTCCCAGAAATCAAGAGAAGAGGATTATCCAATGAAATGGCACGTTACATACACCGGGAAAATCATTAAGTTGAAGGCCAAACTCAAAGAAATCCAGGCTACAAGGCCAGAGTGCCACAGAGTATTTCTTCATGATTATCTCACCTTGCTGATGATATTTGATTATTTTGATAGAATCTCCACTTTTCCACAATCACACATGGGTTGAAGATATTGTATGTCATCAGTCCTGAGTCCTGAGAAGATTCTACCTTTGACTGCGGAAGTTTATTGCTATAGATCAAATCCTCACATTGTCGCGGTAACCAACTCAGCCACAGCTTGGGGGCCACGAATTGTCAAAAAACACAACTGTCCAAATCCAGTACTGCCACCTATGAACACTCTGAAGAACCAAAAACTTGGGCCAGTTCCTGAGTAGTTGCAGTAGAGATCATGACAAGCACTGTTTTCCAGCATGTTTTTGATGATTTGTTGAAAATGATTCATAAGAAGGCTGTTCAATATAGACATCAGGACATCCAACAAAGTTTTTAGTAGAATTATTCACATTGCGTGGGAAGATTAGGCACCAGGAATCGACCAATGACGATGTGGGAGACTGACAGGCATTGCTGGTTGACAGGAAAGTCAAGGTGAAGGTCATGTACCAATCTTTGTCAATTTCGCTGAATCTCAAACTCTGCATGTCATTTTTTGAATCTATCTTCTTATTAGCGTGTTTAATTGTAGAAAATCTTCGCCACTTGGTATCGTATCAGGAAGGCTAATGCACTGCATAGGATCTGAAAGGGAGAAAGACGGGATAAGATTCATGAATAAGATTGAAAACAGAGAACTCCTGAAGCAAGTTCTCGTTGATGGAGATGTACAGTTATAAAATGCACAGTAAGCCAAGGGAAGTAAGGTGAGCTGGATAACTCTCCAGGACTGTGTAGTCAGTATTGGATGTGGACTCTGGAGACAGTAACTCTACAATCTTGTGGAAACCAAAGGGTTACTAAACCTACCTGTATCGTTAACATGACCAAACACAGCCTCCTCTCATGCATTGATCCAAATATCTTAAGTACAAAATTATTCAGCGTCATGTTATTACATTCCATATATTCTCCATCCTCCCCAACCGAGTCTCGCACGTCAAGGATTTTAAACAATCGGAAGATTTTGATTATCAGTGACCCCAAAATGTTGAGATCGGAGGACTTGAATCTCGATCGGCTCATGCCAACTTTGTCTGTTTTGGGATTGTACCTGAAAGAGGAGAAGAGTCACTCAGCATCATGTCAACAGAACTCAGGGTTTGATCATCATCATCATGAGAAAATCATGTCTGACATGTAGGCAGAGTTCATGGCATTCATGATAGGGTCAACCTCCCCATCCACTGCAAGGGCTTTTGTACCTGCTCAGGGTGGCAGACTAAGTAAGCACTGGGGGGGGGGGGGNGGACATATCAAGTGGGAAGGGGAAACCAACAATGGTGAATTGCTCACTGAGAGCTAACTTGCAGGAGGAAAATCTCATGTTTACGATACTTACTTTGGTAATCGATGTCTTGGACACGGCACCAGGTGAAACAGTTGAGGGACGGAATATATGAAATTAGCGATCTGCGGGATGAAAAACAGCAACATGGTTTTGCTGAAGTGTCCCAAGATCGCCACGACGGCAAAGGTCATGCCGGAAAAATAACAGTATGTGTCACCGACAAAAACAGCTGATGGATACCTGGAAAAAGAGAAGATTTAGAAACTTAATTCGGAAGTATGCACTCAGGACAGTCACGGACGCATTCTGTTATAAGAGGAGCAGACAAACAATTTGAAATAATCAAACAGAATGTTGTTTATTCCCTTACCAGTTGTGGTAGAGTAACGCCAGGCTGACTGCTAAGTATGGAATCATATAATGAAGGGAAAACGCGTGGTCGGTTTTGTTTGGACCTGGAACACAAAACAAAATCCACAAATGAGGGAGGCTACACTTCATGATGGAGAGTATTGGGTAAAAGGAACTGTTCTGCTGTTGTATGTCCACTACCAGACTAAAGCGGCGTACCCACTTTCGCGATTTTAGCTTGAGATGGGGTTGCGATCTCCTTATATGGCAATCGGAAGTCCTTATAAGGTGATCGCAACCCCGTCTCAAGCCAAAATCGCGACAGTGGATTCGCCACTTAAACCAGGGCTGTTGGAGTGAACCGTTGATTTCCAACCTCAGGAATCACTTTGGTTTGTTGGATGGTACAGGTTTTGAGAGGCGTATGAAGTGTATTCAGTTTGACATTTAGTGCTCTCAAATATAGAGTGACATACCCGGTAAGTGGAAAGATTATCAAACCTGTCCTTGCTTGTACAGGAGTCAAAATTGAATGCTCTAAATATTTGGATGAGACAAACAGTCACTGCCTGTATTTGTAATAACATGAACCTGGGAGTTAATTCTTATCTCTTACTTACCATCTAACTCTAAAACGTTGAAGATGATGACAGAAATGGCGATGATGACACTCTGACCTGACTCCAAACCGTTGATACCAGACAAGATATTGATGGCATTGGTACAGAATACAGCCAGCATCCCCATATAGACATAGTATAGGATACCTGGAAGATGACAAAACTGGTAGGAGAGATTCTACCGGTACGGCGAGGCAGAAGTTCATCATTTCACACAATGACTAATTGGTACAGTCTGTCTTGAACCACCCTCCTTCCACACGGGTTTTCACCTCGCTCNATGATGGAAAATAACAGGATGATCCGATTTCACTGGGCCGATTACTTACTATTTGGCCTGGTGCTCCTAGTCAGTGCCTCAATCGGCGTATACTATGGTTTTATTGGCTCAAAACAGCAATCAACCAAAGAATTTTTTCTTGGTGGTAGAAACATGAAACTCTTACCAGTGACCTTGTCAATATTGGCCAGTTTCATGTCAGCTGTGTCAGTTTTGGGAACACCGTCCGAGATCTACACATTTGGGACATTATACGTCATGTTATTTATATCATACTTCATCACTTTTCCACTGGCTGCTCAGATATATCTGCCAATGTTCCACAAGTTGAGGTTGACCAGTGCACATGAGGTACATACTTTTGGCATGATGCCAATTTTGTCCACCACAATATATTTGTATCGGTAGGCCTAACTGAACTCTGAGCTTCATTCAAATCAAGGACCACAAGTTTATCTATATTTCACAAAAACCAGTGCCGGTGTAGGCCTATTTGTTAATTGATAAGTTAAGATGACATAAACTTTCAAGATACAATGTCGGTCAACAACTACCGGTATTACATAAACTTGCCCTGGGCATTTCATGATTTAGTATATTCGACTGTTTATTGACTGTAGATAAGAAATATTTACTTCTTTTTTTTCAGTATCTTGAGCTGAGATTCAACAAAATTATACGAGTGTGTGTATCGGCTCTCTTTATAGTACAAATGGTAAGATATCGTATGCAAAGGTTGTTTTCTATTTTTGGTACAACTGGTTGAAGTCACGGTCACTACGACATGTGTCCGGGGAGGGGGAGGGGAGGGGCTTCTGTTTATATATCTCTCCTTTTTCCCTCTTGACAGTGCTAACATTTATCAGTTTAACTCTTGGACATCTCATTCCAGCTTCTCTACATGGCCATTGTGATATACGCCCCGGCATTAGCATTTAGCCAAGGTGGGTGCTATCTTTATATTGTATGATATGAGCTTAAGCTGTGTGAGCAGAGCTCCTGCTCCAACTGTTTATGAAACAAAGCTAAGACTCGTCAATCCAGTCTGCCGATTACAGATACAAGGCATGGCACTAATTTATACCTTTGGACAAAACTTTGGTGTTCATAATAGCAAGGTGTCCACGAGAGAGGTTCCATTCCCGGCATTGTATTTGAGACAGGTGCAGCACATTGGATCAGTGAGCACCATTTAGTTTGTCAATAGATGGATAATGAATATAGTGATTGTAGTAAAATGATTGACCCCAGTCATTCTCATGGTGTGCGCGGTGGGGAACGTGTGGGTATTAGATATGCACATATCATTCACCAACAATGGAATTATGCATGTGGTCAGAGCATTGTTTCTGTTACATCAACATTCATACCCTTACAAACCACAGGAGATTAGGTATCAGAGATGATGTCAGAAGTCATGGTCACCATTCTATGTATTGACTTGACAAGTGTTTTCCATGACTTCGCTCATTCAAATCTCTTGTTTCCAGTGAGTGGTCTTCCAATGTGGGTGACCATCTTCTCCATTGGGTTGGTCTGTACCTTTTACACAGCTCTGGTAAGGAGGAATCTAGAAATCAGATAAGTCGATTGAACCCTGTTGTTCAAATTGGTGAAATATCTCTAGGGGTTCCATTCTATATTCTGTCCAATTGTAAGTTTACTGTCATTCACCACACATTGATAATCTGTCTTTCCAGATGTAAAGTCAAAGTCAACCTTACTTCAACAAGGGCAAAATTGCAGGCTCATGCAACAGACACCATAAAGTAAACACAATGATAAACCACAAACCACAGTATTTACCAGTTGACTGAGCACAACCTTGGATTTGCTTATGGAAATTAAACCAATTTACCCCTAACATCATTAGGTAACTGCGACATGGATTATTTACCACTGACCTGTGTTCGTTTTCAAACTTGGCATTTTGACATGTTGAAGTTAGGTTGACTTGGACAATACTTGTGGCCTGGTAAACTTGGTGTGTGTGAAACAAAATTGACGTCTCGGTATCTTTTTGCTTTGAGTTGTGTATTTGTTGATATTTTCAGGGGGGTATGAAGGCCGTGATGTGGACAGATGTCTTCCAGATGTTGATTGTCTACGCTGGCCTATTCGCTGTTATAATTCAGGGTGTAATCATTATTGGTGGGTTTGACAAAGTCTGGAACCGAGCGCTGGACGGCGGCCGCATCAAGTTTATAGAGTGAGTCATTCTCTGTCATTATAAATACACCCTCTGCAAGTCATTCTCAAACATATGGGTTTGAACCCATGGTATATGGGACGTCTAACATTTCAACTACACCACCGTGACTACCCACCTTACCCATGCTGACAGACCTCAGTCAGTGTCACTGAATGTGGTATAAATCCTGATGAGTTGATCCCAACATGATTGCATAATCCTTCACGCTGGTGGAGTATTGATTTTATGATAACGATGACATATTTTCAAATCTGTTCATAACGTGACCTGTCAGTGATCACTCAAGCATGTTAAGGGTAGTGACTTGGAAGGATTTCTGACTTAGCGTCACGTCAGCTGTGAAATTTTGCAGGCAAATTGCATCTTCTGGTAAGGAGTAAAGTGAACAGCTTGTGCTGAAATGACTGGTGGTAGTTGCTGCAGAAAACACAATGTCGATGAAATTGGAGCATCTTGACAGTGAATTATGTCCGTGTTATGTTTTAGCAAATCAGCTCGTGTTTCATTGTTGCCTGGCAGGTACTCACCAAAAGTGAAAGTTACTTTACCTGCATGAGGTCTATTATGTTCACAAACCCAAGGTCAAATCAGGTGTGCAGAAAGTGATTAGTAGTTGGCACATGCTTTGCACATGTTCAAGCCTATTCATGCTCAACAGCAACACAGGTAAAAACGTTCCAATGTACCTGTGGTGCTCTGATGTACAGTGTCCGGTTTCAATAAAGGAGCTGTCTTGACTTCCTGATTTTAGCTTCCCTGGAATTTTGGGATTCCGTCGAATCAATTATTTCATCGAGTTTGACGTTGGTTCTCAATCCTCTTTCAGTTTCAACCCGAGTCCGTACGAGCGGCACACCCTGTGGACCCTCGTGTTTGGGGGGACGTTTACCGTTCTCTCAATATACGGTTCTAATCAGGCCATGATACAAAGATACCTCAGTATGAACAAACTGAAAGATGCTCAAAAGTAAGTGTAAAGTTTGGAACAGGGTGGTGTCGTCCTTTCTTGGGGCAGGGATGAGTTCTTAAACTGTTGACTTTTTGGTCCACTTCATATGACCCGTGCTTTCTCTCCTCCAGGGCCATCTACATTGCCATGTTCGCCACATTCCTCTTCCTCATCCTGCTCTGCCTGACGGGACTCGTCATGTATGCGTATTACCACAACTGTGATCCAATCACACAAGGCCTCGTCACCCGAGGAGACCAGATCCTTCCGTTGATGGTGTTGGAGGTATTGGGAATCTACCCGGGGTTGGCAGGGTTGATGATGTCCTGTGTTTTCAGTGCAGCTTTAAGGTAAATAAGATGGTAGATTCTGCAGATGTGATCTCTTCCTTGTTGAAGGAGACACCTTCTTCTTGAAAATGAGAATTAAACTTCCTAATAATTTCTGCTCGTGCCCTTAGATTATTACCACCATGGATGCATGTATAAACCTGTTGTCCGTCTTTTCCAGCACGGTGTCCTCGGGGGTGAATTCGTTGGCAACAGTTTTCTTGGAGGATCTCATCAAACCTGCGTATCACCATATCAAAGATGACCACATGACGGAGAAGATGGCCACCATTTTGTCAAAAATATTAGGTAATGAAATCGACATGATTCTTGTCTTCATGGCTGTAATGATAAAGACGGCATCGGGTTCTCCCATAGAATGACCAGCATGAAGTGGTTTTAGCAAGGAAAGCATTATGTGAGGACTTTTAGATGTGATTTATGATATGAATGATCAAAGTGAATGGGATCATTTAACAAAATTGACTGTTTTTCCAGTTTTAATTGTAGCTTTTTTCTGCCTAGTGACTCTGCTGCATGACTTTCTTGTCCTAGTTTCCCTGAAATCACTTGTTGTCTGTGGTTGATGTCAAGATACTATGGATGGATGAAGCCATTGTCTTCTTTCTCTTTCCTCTCTTTCACTGAATGACCTTCTTCCACCTTTCAGCTGTTGTCCTTGGTTTCGTTACGATGGGTTTAGCTTTCATGTCTGGTGTCATGCCATCCACCCTTGTTCAGATCTCCCTCAGCATATTTGGGATGGCCGGTGGACCGATCCTCGCCGTGTTTACGGTTGGCATGTTGATGCCGTTTGTTAATCACTGGGTAAGTTGAACAATAGGCCACACTGATCTAATACTTGAAAGATGGTGTCTGTAGATTTCTTGTTCATACCTGTGATCCCTTGTTAGCCTTAACAGACCAATATCAATGTTCTCTTCCCCAGGGTGCAGGTGTAGGCTTGTTCCTGACGACTGTGATTGCCTTCTGGTTGGGGATCGGAGCTGTCATAGCCAAACATCCCCTCCCAGTTCTTCCCGTCTCAACCAACTCGTGCGTTGTGGCAAACACGTCTTCTGTTGTGAGTGGTTTCAACATGACGACAATCCTGACTACTCTACCAACAACGAACCCAACGACAATCAATGCAACGCCCACCGCAACTGTCTCAACCGAGTAAGTACACCGCGTACTTTGAGCAGTCTCACGTGATCACAGATATCAGATTAGTACCGGTACAACTTGTTTTGTGGTACGGATCATTCAAGCAAAGGATAACTGGGCCTAGCCTCGCTCAACTTTCCGTATCATGTATATTTCATTTAACTTTAGACTGTTGATTTCAGGTACAGTGATATTTACAAGATCTCCTACCTTTACTACAGTCCAATATGCCTGATTGTTATGTTCATGGTGGCTCCTCTAGTCAGCGCGATCACAGGTGAGCACAACTCGAGACGTAGAACTCTCTCCTTGATTCGTCTAAAATGGAATATTTCCACCAATCAGATGTATGTTTCCATGGCAATGCTTCAAAATGGCAGCAGTAGATATCGTGAATGATGTAATACCTCTTAATACTGATTTCCTTTCCCTTCAGGGTTTAACAGACGCCGCCGTGTCGACAGGGCCCTCATCCACCCCCTCTGTGATCAAATATGTTGTTGTCTACCAGAGAGGATGCGGAAATTTTTACGATGTGATGATCAAGTTGTTGCTGTAGCAACCGATTCTGTAAGTATTACTCGGAAATCCACAACTTTACTTCGAAAAAGTGGTATTTTCTATATTTCTTACCAAATAACTTCATAACTGGTACAAATTCCACTGCTTCAAGTATTTCCGACAAGTTCTCTTCTCATTCAAGTCAACAGACATACTTGTATTGTCTGACGGGCAAATTGTCTGCAAAACAGCATGATGAGCAAGGTGGTCATATTGTGTCTGGGTATTATATCCACTGGCTTCAGAGACTGTTATCTTATTTTCTTATTTCGCTCAGTCCTATATCCCAGTTGATAAGGCCAATAAGCCAACAGAACTGGGATGCAGTGGTCAGGTAAGACGTGGTCTTGTTCTTGTGTGAGAGACTGCTGATTGAGATGACGGGGAGGAAACTGCAGACACAAACATAGAGCAGTGACAGAAGCTGTGAGAGTCGGAGTGTCCAGCCGCATCCTTCTGTCATCTCAATCCACTATCTTCTGTCTGCTCTGGTGTGGTACACGTAGAAGCTGACTGCTAAATCCTTGCCGTCCTCTGTCGGGTCTCGATGGAACCTTTGACTCTTGGTTACTTTTGAGCCAAAAGCCTTTGTTCTGATAGACCTCATTGATGCTCATAAGCCGCGTTCACATCTAGATCGATCTGAGACCGAACTCCCCAGTTCGCATTCGGGAATGCGCATTGGCTAGGCCGGTCTAGCTGAAGGGCGTGTTCACACTACAAAGTTTTTAATGCGATCTCAGGCCGGTCCAGCGAGTCCGCTTCTTGTAGCGATCTCAGGCCGATTCAGCAACCCTAGGGCGGTCTAGACATGTGCGGTGACAAACTGTAAACCGAATCGGCCTGAGGTCGCTACAGGAAGCGGACTCGCTAGACCGGCCTGAGATCGCATTAAAACTTTGTAGTATGAACGGTTATTGCACACTAACTGTTTAGGCCGATCTCACATCGCTTTAAACTGCTAATGTGAACGCGCCTATAGACACAAGACAGCTTCTGTCAGTTCATCCACACGAGTACCGGTAGTTCAGTCAACAGTTTGCTGAAATAATGGCCACAACATACACGTAGACAGTCACTTCTTCTTCACTTTTCACATCTAACATGTTTCCTCATCTCCTCTCTCCGTAACTAACCCCTTCTTTCAGTGAACAAGTCTCTTTATGCATTGTATATTTAGTCTTCGAAGTTCTTTGTCCTGCTGTCTTCTAGTTTGTTGTGTCTTTGTTGTCTTCTGGTTGTGTATCTGTGTCGGTATCTATCATTGTGGTATATCATAAAACAAAGAGCATCTGTTTGATTCTTCTGACGTCTGGAATTCTTTCCACTTGGAGAGAAAAGGCCAGGAGAACTGGCATGAATGGAAGTGTATTCAGTGGCAGCACTTGTCAAGACAAAAATGGATTTCATTCAAAAGCCTGCCATGTCGATGAGATGATGTCTAGACCAGTGATCTCTTTCACGTAAAGTATTTGAACTAAAGTGTACCAGTACTCGTTGTAAAGCATTTGTTTTATGAATGTTCTCATTGTTTTTGCAGGGAAGTCCCAGTATTCCACATAATCAGTCCCAGGTTGTCCTGACGGGACACGATGACTCATCAGTATCAGGGGAAGCAAACCTCGCCAGAGAAAACACAGATGAAAGTTTAGTTGTTCAGAACCACAAGTGTAACGGACAGTATCAGTCATTGAAGCGACAGTCAGTGGATGAGACAGAGGGGTTATAGCAACGGTTTCATCTTTCTGTAGATTTTATCAAGAACTTTAAGATGCAGCTCATCATGTGCTACCTCTGTTGCTACACGAGTGTAGACAACTTGCTGAGGGATGATATTACTGTGTTGGTAGGCCTACAGTGTCTTGTTTGGATGCCCTCTAGACATCTATTGGAGATTATAAACTTTACAGGGTAGTTGTTGATACATGTATCAAGGTCTTCTGTGTTGTGGCCGAGAAATGGCTGACGGAACAATAAGTTCAAAATGGAAGTAGTAAAGTTGCTTTACCAGCAATTCTATGGGCCGTATTCTAGAAGCTTCCTTAAGTGTAAGGTCGACCTTAATCTTTTGTATTCTACCCTGCAAACAATAGCTAAAGGTCGACCTTACACTTAAGGAAGCTTCTAGAATACGGACCAAAGGTAATCATGTATAGTACATATAGTTAGTCCTCAGGTAACAAATCTCTGTATTTTAAAAACTGACTATTTTCCTTATGAGGAATTGCTCACTTTGACCAGTGTAAGCGCAAGTTTTCAGTATTCATTCATGTGCCGATGAACTGGGAACTTGTTTATGCTTCAATACTTGTGTCGGGTGATGAACATTAGAGAACATTCCATGATTTTAATTGTTAATAATATATGTAATGGTGCTTTGATAATCCATTGGTTGATTTTTATCAAATGCCCACTGATTGCACGGCATCACTTCCACCTTGTGTGCCTGATTGATTGTCTCTTCTGGAAATGATGCGTCCGGAGCTTTGTCTTGTCATAGAGAAAGCAGACTGTTGGACACATGTTCAGAAGTTTGTTTACAGATTATAACTCTTCCATTTCTTCTGAAAAACTCACTTGCTCTGAAAATGTCGCTGTCCGTGGCCTCATGAATCAAACGTTTGAGACTGTCTTTCCTTATTATGTGTTTGTATGGATAATGCATTTGTAGATAATGATAATCATGTCGTATAAATTAACAATAAGCAACATGAAATTAAATAAATGTTCCATTATTCAGATATTTTTGGCTGACTTAGAAAGTTTTTACCATTTGGGTAACTGAACAAATTGTTCAACATACATAAAGAATGGCATGCAAGCCAAATCACTGCGTATCACCCTACCCTGACATACTGCTATTGAGCAGGACAACCTTCATGAATAAGTCTCTGTTCCAAGGCCACAGCTGTCTCCATCAGTCAAGAGTCCAAGCCATACAAGTGACCAATCAGGAATAAGCTTTCAGTTGAAGGTTTGATGGACGCCCAAGTGACCAATCATGAGTCGGCTTTCAGTTGACGGCTCGATAATGAAACCTTTTCTCCTGCTTTAAATGCTGGCATCCCGAGATATGGACAGCTAGCACAGCGGAAAGCATCACCAAGGTAACACTGGAAGAGATGGAAAGATAAAGAGTTCATGTCTGACATGAGTGATGGTGGCAGAGAGGGTGAAAATGATACGGTATCACATCGGGACAATTCCCTGCAGGAACCTCCCCCCCCCCACACACACACACAATTTCCAACCAGGGAGCCGAGAACATCCTTTGTTGGCCAAGAATTCAAAAGTCACAAAGTCTTGGTAGATAAATATTGTACTCACACTGCCACAAGCTGAGGCAGCCGCTGGTGTTTTCTTCTTGGGTTCGTTGCCCGCTTCGAGTTCCTCGGCCAACCCACACGTACAGTTCTTACACGCTTTCTTCCTCTGGGATCCTGGGCCACATTCAGCTGAAACAAATAGGTTTTGTCCACCATTTTGAACAGTTCAGACTGTGGGCCGAGGATTACATGAGGCCAGACTATTGCAAAGTTAAAGTGCTTTAACAGGAATACATTAGATGCTGTTAGAATTAGGGAGCCAACAGTTTCAGGACTAGAGTACTCCAGACAGCTACTGTTATGGAAATACCCCTCACCCCTCAATGATGCAGGATCAGGCTTCTTTAAGTCCTCCTCGTCCAATAACTCTTCTTCATCCACCAGATCGATGTCGTCGTCACCCATATCATTGGCTGAGAGGGTCCACACAGCAGCAGCATTGGCTGGTGCTGTAATAAAGGTCATATGCTGATCATTCAAGGTCGTAACCACAGAAGGGGTTGACTTCCCAACACGGCCTTGACCTCCGCGGCTTCTTTCTCACCGAGGTCTATCACAGACGGCTGAAAAAATGATCGTACAGCTGAGTATCTATTACCGGTACCATCTTCAATGTAATTACATTTTTATTGGCATACTCTGCAGATTTAATCAGTAGCAACGCAAAGGTGAAACATCCCTACATAACTGAGGCATGTCTAGTATATTATTGGATGGGGTAGGGAAGGATTGCGCGACATTTTGTGATGCAATGGCGTCCACTGAAAACAACTAAAATGTCCCTGTTAAACTTACTGATGACACATTGATGAACCCAGACAACTTCAAAGTGGAAACAAGCTTGTCTGCTGTCTGTATCTTCTCTCCATCCCCGACAGCCTCCCGCACCAGTAACTGACCACCAGGTTTCAGAATCCTCACGAGTTCTCCGAGTATCTCGATGGTATGAGTCACGCACGGAGGAGGGAGAATACCTGACTGGACGACATCGAAACTGGAGGCCGCGTGAGCCGCTGGAACGGGGACATAGAAAATATCAAGAGTCTGATGATGCAAATGATACACTTGAGTGAAATGTTGGCCGGGTCTCCTCAATCACAGGAGGTAGTCATGGTAACAGTCTCCCCAACATGAAACAATACTCACACAGTAGAAGTCTGTCTTTGTGTTCCAGCTGAATGGAGCCGGAGTTCGTCACCTCATTCTTAAGATTCGTCACAATTTCTTTGACGTTTTCTGGTGGAGTGGCTGAGCCCCAGAGGAGCAAGACCCTCTGACCAGGCGAAAGGGGCATGGTCTGAAATCAAAAGGTAAGCTGTCGTAACAAATCAACGACCATTGGTGAATGATAAGATGATCAACTGTGTGAGGAATAAGTAAGCCTAACATCATGACATCAGGCGCGGATCCAAGGGGTGCACCCGGCGCACGCCCCCCCTTTCGGCCAAAAACTCTTTAAAATCGACCATGAAATTCTGAAATTTGGAGCAAATCATTGAAATTCACCGCAGATTTCAATGTTTCTAGCACAGTGCGCCCCCTCTTTCCCGAAATCCTGGATCCGTCCCTGGACATTACGCCGTACTCGAGTCAGTACGGTACCCGGAGTCGGTAGCACTTAGCAGTAGGCCTACCGCTAACGGTAAAAGGGGGAGGGCTGGCCAAAGATAAGGCCTCCAGACTTTATAACATAAACCATGAACTTCAAACCTAATAAAATACATTCTTTTGGAACGCCCTGTAGAGAGCACATCATGATCAATGTACATGCACACCATGTACATCAGCAGCATCTACATTGTATGTCGATAGATACTGCATGCTGGACTGAGCAGAGTGTGGTCGGTCAGATCAGTTGCAGTCGGAATCCACTGGAGCTCCTGTGACCCACATTTAAGCCACTTTAAATGTTTACTATTACGATTAGATATCTAAAACTTACGATGACACTCAAATAAAAGTGAAATGAACGTTGTTTTAGGGAATATTTCACAACAAATCTAGACTGGTTCCACTCTCTGCCGCTGTACTCGCGCTCATTCCACGGATGGTGGCGCCACGGGAGTGAAGCGGCAGAGAGAGGAACCAGTCCACGGCAGACCGAGAGGTGCTGCCATCTTTTCAGTTTTCAACAAACTGATGACACTCTAATTTGGGGGTATATTTGTTGTTTTCGGGGTTGTTTTACGGTTTTAGACATGTTATACTCATCCTTTTCATGTGTTGTTTCAACAGACTGTCAATAAATATCTTTCAGCATTCAGAGAATCAATGATTTCTTTAATTTGTTGTCAAAAAAGAAAGGACTTTTAGGCCTGACTTTTTTAGGGCAGGCTGCCAACACCGAACACAGCACACAACACACAAGCATGCAAGACACACTTTGCCACACTCCCCACTCACTGACCACAGCAGTCTGAGTCATGGCATTGGCAGTGACGGTGACAGAGCACCGTCACACCACCATCACCTCCATCATGCCTGACCTTGTATTGCCTGAATTGTATTGTTGGAATAGGCCTACAATTCCAACTCATGATATTAACCGTAAACCAGAAGGAAACATCGTTGAAGCAGAAGGCCCCAAAAAGGGGGTGAAGTACCCCAAACCCTTACTGACAACACTTAATATAAGTGTTGTCAGTAAAGTGCTTAGCGCCCCTTTTTGGAGCCTTCTGTTCCAACGATACAGGTTCCTGTGTCATAACAAACATGCCCTATTAGCCTAGGCCTACTCGATGCTGATTGCCCCTGGCGGCCAGGCCAAGGTGAACAGGTGGGGAGTGAAGCCCTTGGATTTTGGTTGACAATGATCGACCTACCTAATTCATATTCTTTCTGTTTGATTTCAGAGTTCTTCCTTGTGTTGAGGCTGCTGGTTTATTTAGTCGGCATAAGTTTCTACTTGACCCGAGTTAGATTGATCAAGAAATATGGGCAAGACTTCAAAAGTTGTTGTGTGTGGTTTGACAGCTGCTGGTAAGACTGCAGTCCTTGAGCAGCTGATCTATGGGAACCATATCATTGGCACTGTAAGGGTTATTATCTAATACATATAAAGCAAATTCGCCCGGTCTTTGTCACGAATGTTCTCTGCAACCGCTGCATGGATGGAGCTGAGCAATACCTTATTCGATTGCTCTTGATACAAGGAGTGATCTTTTCAAGGTTAAAATTTTAAAATCGGCCAAACTATGTTTTAAGAAGCATTTTTCAGTGAAATTGCATCAAATTCAAAAGCAATTTGTGACGTCATGCATGTCATCACCGTTGCGGTCTGAAATCTGCATGACGTGATGACGTCATCACGTCACTGAGGTAGGTACGTCCGCAGCTGCGCTAAATGTCCACAAAGTACCGCGCATCTTACACAAACCCAGTTTACCGGGTATTAAAGCTAAGTTTACCTATAAAGAGGATTTCAAACCAAAGCTGTCATTTCATCTTCTTGAATTATCAAATCAGTTTCATTGTGTGCCTTATGTTTATTTCTCCAAATCATTGATATTTTTTCAGCCGACCTATTCCACAATTGAAGATACTTATGTCGCTTTTATTGAGACTGATCGAGGGGTGAAGGAGAAGGTTCGATTTTATGACACAGGAGGTTTGGTACGTTTTACCAGCTGGTGCAAGAATTGTATCCAACAAGGAGAAGCACCAAGTGTTCAGATCATTCATGTCTTCAGCTAGAGGCTAAAGATTTTGTCATAGTCAAGCAAGGGACTTCAGGGCACAACCAGGCGCTAATTGACTGAAGGGTCTAGTCCCTTCCACAACAGAGTTGTTCTCCAAGGCGTCAGTTTCCACCTGCATTTATACTAATGGTACATGTAGTCTTGTGCATTTCACTGGTGATAATGATGGTGTTTCTCTTTCAGGACTCTATGAAACCTGAGTTACCCAAGCATTTATTGAACTCTGCAGATGTAAGTACCACGTAATAATGTTTGTTTGATGTAAGATTAACAAGACTTTGACAAGAAACTGAAGAATCAGTTATGAGGTCTGTGTCCACCATTGGATAACAATGTCCAGACTCTGATAATGTCTAGACATCCTCAGATATTGTCTCATCAACTATTCCAGGGTTTTGTCCTCGTTTATGACATCACAAACGCAGAATCCTACAAGTGTGTGGAGAAAATTAAAAAGGAAATCGACAAGTATGCATCCAGTAGAAAGGAGGTGAGTGGAGAAGGATTAAAAGGCCTGCAATTACTCCCTGATGATTGTGGCAATTCCTCGGAGAGGTC
>NMRB01002582.1:12899-25223 GCA_002633025.1 Notospermus geniculatus | reverse complement strand
CGCCGAACAATATTAACGTTATCATGGAGAAGGGAATTCCCGCTGCATATAAACATTGTGGTATAGCCGATAGCTGTCACAGGTTTCACCAAATCCTTTCGCCCAAAATACCTATGTTAACTTCTTTGTCTTCAAACCATTGTTTGCCATATTTGGTAGGAACCAAATAGTTTTATTGTACGAACGTCTCGTTAATACTGTGGTTTCCTTTTGTAGGCCTCGACCATGTCGACGTGCAGGGCTTAATGTGTCAGGGAATTCCTATTATATTCCAAATAGGGCACCAACCAATCAAATTTCGTTCAGGACCTTTTCCACTACATGCATTGACTTCTAACAGTCGTGTTCTGGACGCGAAAATAAACTCAATAAATCATGTAAATAAGCGATTGAAAACGTTCCAAATTCATTTCAGGAATGTTTGATTGACTCCTGCCTACACTCACAAATATTGATATGGACACTTATTCTTAAAAATTACTTTTTTATAGGGCCTAGTGTTGGACGCCATTGGACGCAATTGGTCGCAGTTGGACGCAAATTAGTGCGACCCATCTCAAGCTATGCCCTTTATCCAGGTTTGACCACTCCACACATGAGCAATAATAACAATTGACTGCTATGGTAACTCAATGACTTGTATTAATTGTGGAATGACGCAGTCTTTTAATTCTATTCACCTGTCATGAGTGCCAGGGCAGGCTTACATCATCATGCCACTGTACATTCTGAATAGGAGTGGGCCTACCAGCATGCAGTGCATTGAGTTCAGAGGGTTTAGTCTAGAAGCCCCTGTCTTAGGACCGACATTTGAGCTGAAAATAATAGACAAGTTGCGAAATTAGTGGCCGCCATCTTTTCTGTAGACTTTTGCCGTTGCTTGGGTTTTTTCAGTGGGATTTTGCACTGTCAGAGGTGTTCAAAGAAAGAAAGGCCATACAGTAAGCCACTAGAATTGCATAAAGATATTTTAGCAAGCAAGCAGCTAATAAAATATATCTGAATTATATTTGAAAAAGTTCGAAAATTCGGCCAAGTCTACAAAAAAGATGGCGGCCGCTAATTTCGCAACCTGTCTATACCGAGCAAAAACACCATTTTAGTCAGTTTCCGCAACAAATTTTGAAATTATGGCTTTGCCGTGTAGATACAAACCTTAAGTTACAAGTACACAGAAAATAATTTCTTTGTTCTTTGTCTCAAAGCTGAATTATGTACCGAAAGGCCAGCCTTTGTTTTAGCTAATTGGGTCATCAGCAAGTGACAAACGTCACATTTTTGTTATTGCACTGTCCCTCTGATACATTTAGTGTAGCTGTTGTTTCCATTGTCGAGAAAATCTCAAATTTGTCAGAACTATCGCAATCTACATGTATGCGCTTCCGAGGTTTGACCACTCCACACATGAGCAATAACAACAATTGACTGCTATGGTAACTCAATGACTTGTATTAATTGTGGGATCAGGCAGTCTTGTAATTCTATTCACCTGTCATGAGTGCCAGGGCAGGCTTACATCATCATGCCACTGTACATTCTGAATAGGAGTGGGCCTACCAGCATGCAGTGCATTGAATTCAGAGGGTTTAGTATGAAAGCCTCTGTCTTAGGACCGACATTTGAGCTGAAAATAATATCGAGCAAAAACACATTTTAGTCAGTTTCCGCAACAAATTTTGAAATTCTGGCTTCATTGCCGTCTAGATACAAATAGATAGATGCTGGACTCAAGAAAATTTGGTCACTGAACGTAGCCCATCAAAATGGTCAAAATTTCAGATCATATTATTTGATAGATAGCCGGAGGCTAGACATACCGGCGTTTTTTGCATATCGGCAAGTTTTGCCATGTTTTACGCGCAGAAAAAGCGTCCTCGCTGACATTTTCAGGCTAAATCTGCTGCTTCGGCACTAGGCCTGCGGTATGCGCCATCTTGTCTTGTTGAGGAAAAAACATGCCGCGTTGAGGCGATTTTGATTCCGCAAAATACTGCATCTAGGATTTTAAAAAAACTAACTAAAACCTCCCAAAAGTATGGAGGCAATACTCAAATTTACTATCCTGACAAAATTTTATGGGAAATCAAGGTGACTTACCGTGAAATATGGTCAGATTCTTGACAAAATTTGAGGAGCGACTTGAATTTCCCCGTCCATTTTAACGCATGCGCAGTCATTCGGCGTAGTAATATTACTTTTTTTGTGACGTTGGAGATTGATTCTCTAACCGGTGTGACAGGCGATATAGTCCGCCCGTGGCCATATGGTCCTCCGGACTATTCCTAGCCTTCACAAGAGGTGAAAGGGGACTATATTTCCTATAGGACTATATTACATGTCACAGCAGTGACAGTAATCGTGGTCCCCCTGATAATAAAGTCCGTTCAGTCATGAATTCTTATTGTATGGCGATCCAATTCATTCAAGTATAAGATGTGGTTGAAAACCAACACCGCCGTCAACCGCCTTTGTGGTGTAGTGGAACGGCAGAGGTCTACTGCGTGGAATGCTCCGAGTTCGATCCCCGCGCTGATCCTTTTTTTCTTTTTCCCAATTTAACGTCTAGTTGGCCTTGATGTGATAGTCCGGCAGACTATTGACCCTGATCGTTCTTCTCACATGAAGACAAATGATACTTCTGTAGTATCTGATGACGGACATTAGTGTTCATGTGGCATTTTGATTTCAAATGTAACGAAATTTAGACATGATTTATCAACATGTCTACATGTATTTCAGTTGGAGGGGGCGAGCTTTGGTACCGAGTAGTCAAAGTTCAAAAAGGCCCATCCATATACATGTACCATTGAAAACATCAAAGACAACGGAACATGTACTAGCGAAAAACGGACATGTTTGTATAGCAGGGGGTCAATGCATGTCGATTGAAACTGTACGTCGACGAGTAATTTGCATCAACAACTCCAATAGCTGCATTTTCTTCAAACCTGTTTCTTTTTGTTTATTCATGGTCGGGTTAACACACTCACTTTTTCCTGCTTTTACCAGCAGGGGCTTTCAAATGGACAGCCATGTTGGACGAAAACAATGCATTTGGTAGCCATGTTGGAAGAACAACAATAGTAAACTTCTATTGCTGTCCTCCAATGGCTGCCCATTGCAAAGCCTCTATAGGACACTCATCACTGGGAACCGCCCCAGGTACCATAGTCCACCCCGGACAATTATTCCTGGTGCCAGGACTGTGATACCCAGTGATGATAGTCCGGCGGACTATGGTCCCTAGTGTTGGATGACCCCCGGACTATAATAACTGGGACTTATAATCCCCGGACTATACCGTCAGGGGACTATATCAGCTACTACACCGGACTTTGATTCCAGGGGACATTGATGCCTGTCACACCGGCAATAGAGTAGCCTACTTCGAGAGATGTGCATTCCAGATCTGAGATGGCGCCACTGGAATGGATCCAAGAGAGTTTCGGATAAAAATCTGTGCTACAAAAGTGCTACAAAGTTAAACATTGTTTCTGTCATCATCATTTAAATTTTATTTGAAAAACTGATACGTGCATCATAAGATCAACACATGTATTTTAGTGTAAATATTGAATATTAGGGAGGTTTAGAAATCAAACGATAAACGTTAAAGTTATCGACAGCGTTATTTTTGTACCGAAAATGCAGTATAAAATTTGCTTAATGTCTAGTATGAAAAATAACGTGGTAAAGTTTACGTTTATCGTTTGACTTCTAAACCTTCCTATTGTTAGAAGTAACATAACTATAACGTTACAATCTTAAACCTGCGGTTGTCGAATATGAGATGGAATAAAAAACCAAATTTTGTTAACATTTGTCCTCAAGCTTTTGCTCTTCAACATGACGATGACACAGATTAAAGATGACTTATTGAGCTACATGTATTTACAAAAAATTCTTTATATATTGCTGGAAGTCCTACTCAAATGTACACAGATGACCCTGCCACGTCATCGTTCCTGGGGTGCTCAAGAGTGAGGTTTGGAAATCAAACGGCGATAAACGTGTTAACGACAACGTTATTTTTGTACCGTAAATGCAATATAAAATCTGGTTAATGTGTGGTATGAAAAATAACGTCGATCGATTGATTTCTAAACCTCCCTATTCAGATTGTCCTGTTGTATAACGAGATCGGAAGTCGGAATTCAACAACATTTGCACTATACATGTAAAAGTGACTCAAAAAATCTGACTAACTGCACACAAAATTGAGAAAAAAAATCTAGAGGCTCCTCGGGAAGCATCAGAAGGGCCTCCGAGCCTCAATTTTGTGTGCAGTTAGTCAGATTTTTTTGCGTCAAAAATTCGGGATTTCGAGCCACTTTTCATAACCCTTAAGTATGTTTATGAATGGACCCTCTGAAGATTCGATGTCTTGTGTAGCTTCCATGGTTTTCAGGGGCTGATCCAGGATTCTGGTGAGGGGGGGGGGGGGCNCTGGTGATGGGGGGGGGGGCAGAAGGCTACAGACGCAATGATGAGGTTCCCAAAAAAAGTGAACCGCTTTTTGACAAGTATTTTCTCAGCGATAGATAAACCGAATTCATTGGAATTTTTCACAGAGTAACCTCAGGATATCATCAATAAGTCCGCAAAATATATAAGAGATCAGTCACACATTGCGCGAGTATTGTCAAATTCAAAACAGCATGTCAAAAATCCAATATCAGAGCTAATGCAATGTGACCTTCATCATGTTCACGCAGGTGTTGACATGCTGTTTTGAATTTGACAATACTCGCATAATTTGCTACCGATCTCTTAGATATTTTGCAGGCTTGTTGATGATACCCTAAGGTTACTCTGCGAAAAATTCCAATGAATTCGGTTCATCTGTCGCTGAGAAAATACTTGTCAAAAAAAGCGGTTCGCTTTTTTTGGGACACCCGATATATTAAAGTCAACATTGTTTTTGTCATCATCATTTAGATTTTATTTGAAAAACTGTGAATACGTGTATCACAAGATCTACATTTTTATTTTTTCAGGGTTTCTGCCAGAAATTGAAAGGAGGAGGGTACAGCAGCTCGTGGGGCGTCACAGGCACCCCACCCTCAGGCGGTGGCTCTGGGACCTCCCTCAGTGTATTGAATTCAGAAAGTGCTTCTTACGTCCTCCGACGTTAGTGTAGTGTTAGTAAAATGTACTATGCTCTATCTGAATACAATAGAGCTCTGCCTGCAGTTTTACAATGTGTGCTGAAAACAACAAGGCCTTGATTCCTTGAAGTACGTATCAGGCTAGCATTTTGGGGACCTTCACGAGGCTATGAGACCTCTAACTGCATTCTCCTAACACTTTGAAAATATCGTAAAATTCAATACATTGAGGCTTTAAGCCCTGAAAACGCGTATTCCTGACATTTCGAAGAAGAAATCTGCATTGCTCAGCAGACAGAAGGGATACATAACCCCTTCTTCAAGCCACGGGGAGGTTTGTACCCCGTACCCCCGCTGGCAGAAACCCTGATTTTTATCAGACGTATCACAACTGTAAATATTACAATCTTAAACTTTTGGTTGTCGAAATGATTTAGAATAAAAATCAGATTTTTTAACACCTTTCCTGAAGCTTTTGCTCTTGAACACAGATCACAGATCATCGCAAGGATGGTTCCTTCAAAATGCAACGATGATGATGAAAATTAAAGATCATTGATTACACTATTTAAGCAAAAAAAATAATAATCTGCCGTATTCAAAAAGGGTGATCTTGCACGATTAAAGGGTCTCTAGAGGCAGCTTTTTAGTGCATATTGATATGATTACTAACACAGAATTGGTGGCATGAGGATCCAAACTGGGCATCAATTTTGAAGTAAAATTTCATCACTGTCAACATTTAATTCACAATTCATGAGTTTGTGGTCACTAGCGCCATGTGTAGAACAAACGAAAAGATACTTTTGCAATGCGGGAGAAGCAAAAGAAAGATCGATGGTAGTGGCGCCTATCGGCCACCAGTGTAACCACACCGCGCGAAACTTCGTCATGAGATCGTATGCAAATTAATGTTAATGAGGGCCGTGCGTATCGGCTAGGTATTCTGGCCAAGAGGAGGGGAATTGTTCGGAAGGAATTCCATTCGCCTGTGTTTTTGTTCGTCTAAATGCCTGTGACGAGGAGTACGTGGTAGCTTTTATAGGTGGCGCCACGGATCGGATGCGGGCGTAAGACATGTAAGATGGCGTTAGCCGACATGAAATAAAAGAACCGATTTTTTAGCTGATTCCGTCGTCGTTTTGATAACATCAAGGAACAATGGACATATTTCAAAATTTTATTTTTCTGACCCAGGACCACTTTGCGTGGAATGGCCCAGAATCGTTTAAGATCTTCTATCTGTTCCTCAATATACAGGATGATTGATGGGTCCTTTCCTTTACTGTGAACGACATGTTGGACGAATGGGTGCGACTGCGTCTTACTTTCGACTGCTAATATGTTATCGGCAAAGTTTTTCCTTGCTACGTTTTCGGCTTTGTCCTTATTTTCGGTTTCCCGTTTCTTGTCATGGTACTTCTTATTTCGTATTTGTTTGACATCCCGTGGAGCACTGCAAAAGGAATTCTCAACAACCAATCGATCGTAAACTGCCTTTGGCTGAGCATACTTGGCTTGTCTGCTGATATCGTCGTGAACCTCCGTTGCTGTTCGTTGGTAATTTCGCTCAGAATATATTGCGTTTCCATGAGGTTTATGGCCTGGGTGTGTACCGACATATTCGACTAGAGCTGCGGCATTCATCGGGCAGAAATGCTGTGGGGACTTCGTAACGTACGTCACACGTCGCTTGTAGCTCGTATCCAGTTTAAGTTTGCTATATATCCTGTACACTTCAAAAATACTATCCGAATTGGGCTGTGGTTCGTAGGGCACATACGTCCGTTTCTTGTTTACCATTCGCTCAAAACAATAGAGTCCATCTTTGTTGTATAATCGTCGCAAGGAGCCATCCTCACAAATCATGTGAGGAACCAGTTGGCCGTTCCCAGAACTGCTTTCCCATGATCCACAATCATCTACAAAGGCGTTATGTTTCCCACGTTTTTTTCTTTCTATGTTGTTCTTATTACAAACCACGAAATAGACATTGTCCTTTTTTCCACTTGGTATTTTTTCTAAAGGCAGACTTGCGTTTTTCAAAACCTTCGCGACGGCTTCTGTTGAAAGAAAGTTTCCTTCAGAAATCATTCCTGTATTGGTCGTAGTGCCCGTTTCCTGTCCGTCAGTTGAATTCATTTCGTTCACGTGAGATTTCACCTTAATCGGCGTGCTTGTTCTTGGGATTTCCTCCGAGGCGTCTGGCTCCACATCAGATTCGAAAAGATCCCATTGGTCTGGAGGCGAAGTGTCACGAAAGCTGCACTTTGTTTCTTCGACAGTTTGTCGCACCCGTATGTTTGATATTTCGTCGTCTCCGCCTATTTCTTCGATATCTGATGATATGTCGTCTCCTCTGATACTTTCCTCTCTGTCTGATGTTTCTTTTGTGACATCTGATTGGATGGAATTGCATGGCAGCGGCGTCTTAGGACTGCGACGAACGACATCGGCATACGTGAACGAATTATCTGTTCTAACAGTCACTCTGTTCCTGTGCTGATCTTTCGGGACAAGGGGGACGAAATGGTTTGGCCGCCAAATTATACCGTTGTTCCCATTCAATTTGTCGCATCTGGTCCACATTATATAGCATTCGTTATTTGAGCGTACTGCAGCGTCCGGGCGAGGGGGAAAAGTCCTATTTAGAATCCGAACCGACTGATCGAGCATGCCATTCACAGGTGGATAAACGGAAGTAACGTTCCCTCCAATGACCGAGGCTACAGCGGACATTGTCACGGCCGATGAATATCCACCATCACGAGCCGCTGAAAGGCACACTTCGGAAATGTCGGGCGAGACCAGCGAGACTTCCGTACTTGAGGTGGCGTTAACGTACCATTCTTGGTGCTGAATCAGTTCAATGCAGGTCCTTGCTCGTAATTCGGCAGCATTTGCGTCCGTTCCGTAGAGGGCAATTGAGACCGCATTGAACAAACAGTTTCCGTCACCATTACTCTGCAGGGGAATCCTTGTTGGCGATCCTCCACATTTGTTGAGGTACTCGGAAGCTATCCTGTCGATTACTCCATGATACTGCTGAAAGAGAAAATAAATACCATTTACCAATGGGCACTGAATCCAAAATATCAAGCGCATCCTCCCCCATTTCACTCAAGTATAGGCCTACCATTTGATGGGCGGGGCGTCAGATTTCGTCATAATCAAGCAACATCTGGTCTATTTTCTCCTGCGGACAAGTGTCCAAGTAATCTTTGTCTCAAGTTCAGGCCATTTTTTGGTCGTATGGGAGGATGAAACCGGTGACTTTTGAGAGCTGAGATTAATTGTATACTTACAACTTTCTTCGGAATGTCCGGGAGTGATATCTGGCGCATGATGATGGCTTCTACAGCAGCAGCGTCACGCAGGTTATTCATTCCTCTTGACGACGAGTTTTCCAGCCGCTGGACACTTTTGTCGAAGTCAAAGTTACCTCTATTACCTTTCGTACACTTGACACAATGATAACCGGCAGTTGATGCGGCAAGGGTTAGCATTTGCTCATGTGAAAGCTCTTCACATTTGCTATGGAACCACAACATACAGGTTTCACATCCAACACTGTGGTTGCCGCAGTTCTTCTGACATCTTCCGCAGGGGTATCTAGGAGGCTTAGTGGTCTTCCTCGGCATTTTGGGTTGATCGATCGTCACTGTAGTAGATGTATCTTCCTTGCAGATCACAAAGCAGAATGACTTACCTCATGTCTGACCCCAATTTATAGGAGGGCTCTGAGTTTGGTGACTACATATCAGTAATTAGCAGATTCTTACTAATTATGATCAGAGATGCGGTTTTTCTTTTAATCAAGGTGACTACATATCAGTAATTAGCACCTTATTACTAGGCCTACTTGTGAGCAGAGATGCGGCTTTTCTTTAATCAAGGTGACTACATATCAGTAATTAGCACCTTCTTACTAGGCCTACTTGTGATCAGTAACAGTGTAACAGTTACATGTAGTTCTTTTTTCCTTGAATGATTCCCTTTTGATCAAGGAACTGCACAGAAAAAAATCGATCTCATTCCGAGATAAAATGAGTCTCCAGCCTACTATTTTGTCCCTAAAATGAGTTTCTTTGCTACTCGAACCCAGAATGAGTACCAGTTTTCTAAGGCTGGAGACAATGTCATCTCAAGTGGAGACCCAGTTATGTCTATTCGAGTTGCAAAAGAAACTCATTTTAGGGACAAGAGTTGGAGATTCGTTTTATCTCGAGATGAGATCGTTTTTTCTTTCTGTGTGGTTGGTGAGATGGTGAACAGATACCCGGTAAACCAAATCCATCCAGCAGAAGGCCACTGACATTTGACTTCATGTACTTCTTTATGTTGATTTCGTCATCATCATCGTCATCATCATCATTTTTCGAGCCGTTATTATAGCCATTCTTGACTTCAGTCTCTTCCATTCACTGAAGTAAAGTATTGGGTGCGCGCTGAGGTGTGTTGAAGGTAATGAACTACCAACAGTTCACACAAAGTCCTAAAGAATGACAACTAAACTTTCATGTTCATGTCAATCTTATATACTATATACACTCTACAAAAACCCCTCACACGTTTTCCAGTTCGCGACACACATTTTTTTCAATCGACACACATTTGGATCAACTTCTTGGAGTAGCTCCTGGTGTACTCCCCTGATGGTCTAGTTGAAGGTGGATGGCGTTGCTTCTGTAAGATGTACTTAAAGAACTCTATCATGGCTCAGGGACCAGAAATTAAGTGCTCTGAATCTGTCTTGATAATTACCATTGATGCCCGACCTTTCACACAGAATAATCTTACTGGGGATATTTGTCATAACGAGGGATCGTTATCCACTATAAGGATGACATGACCATGGTAAGGGTCCAGCAGGAGTCAGGGTCTCGGGCTAGGTCTGTTCAGTAGCTTTTGCCTTTGATAAACGTGAGTACCATCTCACTCACTAAATGAAAGGGCGTGTTCAGTAATTAGCGGGTCCCTTTGATGAACGTGAGTACCATCTCACTCACTAAATGAAAGGGCGTGTTCAGTAATTAGCGGGTCCCTTTGATGAACGTGAGTACCATCTCACTCACTAAATGAAAGGGCGTGTTCACTAATTAGCGGGTCCCTTTGATGAACGTGAGTACCATCTCACTCACTAAATGAAAGGCAGTGTTCAGTAATTAGCGGGTCCCTTTGATAAGCCAAAAAACAAACAAAAAAGAACAACAGTGCAACGTTTTTTTCATTTTATTCTAGCAGAAAATAAAATAAAATCACAGCTTCAGATTCCCACTTCCAGACAGACTCCCACTCATCTGGTGCTGCCAGTGTCACCTTCAAGTTCAAGTTCGTTAGAGAATCTACAAGTCAGAATTATAGCAGAAAAAGCACCCCATACATCGATATGCAAATAAACTGACTGTCAATCATGTCAATTGCGAAAGATTTCATAGACTGGTTCCCGGTCCCAAATTGAAAAAGAGCTAGCCAATCAACTACGTCGTTACATCAGGCAATACCGGTCCCTTATCCGTTAGCGATATTGGGACCGGTAACCAGTCACAGCTGCGGCTTTTCTTTTAATCAAGGCATGCAAGATGACTACACCATCAGTAATTAGAACATTCTTTACTAATATAATGTTCCAGTGAGGTCCGGTGAGGTCCGGTGAGGTTCGGTGAGGTTCGGTGAGGTCCGGTGAGGTCCGGTGAGGTCCGGTGAGGTGTTTAGTCGCACCCTGCTGTCACCATGGTTACTGTATGACACTGTAGTGTAGCATATCATGTACATACACCATGATGTTGCAGGGCCTACAATTAACAATACATGCAGAATGGATGGTGTAGGCTACCATGGCTGGCTACCTGCTATATACTGTAACTAGGCCTAAAGCTGGTAGGCCCTAGCTCTCTGCTGAACTGGAAACATGTAGGCCTAGGCCTCATGTATCTTGATGCATGAAATAACAGCAGTGTTTTTGAATAAACCAGTCTTAGAGTGTCGTTTGCCTGTCGAATTTTTAATGAGGCATCCTTCACCAACTCACAGGGCGCATCCATGTTGAAAATGCCCGGATGTGCTTCAACTTCCGGTGTTTGATTCGCTGATTCGACCAATCAAATTGCAGAACTTTCCCGCTGGACTCACCGTGTCCATTTTGCAATGTTTGTAGTAAAATTTTACCGAATTTCACTAAATTTTATGGAAAGAAAATAATTTCCGACATTACAAGTTAGTACACATCATTTTCAGTTGCATAGCAATGTTTGCTGTTCTTGTGTTGTGTCGATTCTGTCAATCCCACAGGAATCTTTCGATGTTTTCCTGACTGTGCTGACCCGAATTCTGTGTGCTTCGGCAGGCATACACAGGGTGATGCACGTCATCAATGTACAGGCATGCCGGTCAAATGAAAACTGCCTCTCTTGACTTTTCATACAAGTGTGATGAAACATCGGGGTTATTTCAGATAGTCATGGTAGTAGGGGCATAGTATGTAAACGAGGCCCCGTACGGCGGCGTACACACCGGACCGTAAACTTAAAAAACAAGTTCCCCATAAAAAACTCGACCGGGCCGGGTGCGGGGGGAATGCCACCATCCGCATGGATGGTTGCCGTCACGCGATGTGGGACTTGTCGTCAACATGTTCATGGACATGCAACTGATATGAAGTACTAGGCCTAGGTAGGTATATCAGCATAAAATTATACCACTGAACACAACCAATGAAACTTGGCTTATATGAAAGAGCAAGTGATCAGGATCATTTTGCCATTGGAGTTTTTAAAATATCTTTTCTAGATCAAAAGTTATAACGATTTAAAGATTCGAGAATCGGTCAATTTAGTTCTATTGTTTTATATAGAAATAAGACAAAAAGTTGGCACCGCAATTAGGCATATTGACTTAATAATGAATGTTACTCAATTTCTGGAGTTTTAACTTGAAATCTTGTACCTGGGGGTTTTTGAGGGTGTAGATTCTGAATACGACATTATCTTTCACATAACTTGAATATTTGGGGGTGATATTTGGGACCGTTACCATGGTAACGGACTATAACTTAGACGTTTTTTGACAAGTAGGCCTGTGAGATAAAATAAAAATGATTAATAGAATCAAACACATAAGAAGGAAAAGAAGCTGATTTGAGCATTTTATAGTCCCCCCAAAAAGTTCAGAGGGTGCCACTTAAAGATAAAGAAGAAAATGGGGGAAAAATTGAGAA
>NMRB01002581.1:64229-81372 GCA_002633025.1 Notospermus geniculatus | reverse complement strand
AGTGACAGAGCTGAACAATACCCGCAGTGGACACAAAAGATTTAGGGTCGGCACGTACACTGAAGATTGGTTTTCGAAAACAGTATACCAGGGTGAGCGGATTTAATCTGAATGTGAATGACTGGTCGCACAAAGGCCAGTTCCGTGGATTGCCACTAGGGAATGAGCTCAGCTATAGGTAGCCCCCCGCCTTAAAAAACAGGTTTTTTAAAAAAAACTGGTTTATTTGATTAAATGAGCAAACGGCTTGCCATATCCTTCAGTAACAACAAGAAGGCCATGTCGCCGACTGCACGAGCGGGGCATGAATCTAAACAAGAATCATCATGGCATTTGCTGCGACTTTCCTATGTGCTCACGTTACATGTAGAGCCTACGGTAAGTGCTACTGCCCGAATCCCCAACAAGTGTGACCTGTGACAATACGGAAGCGTTTACCAAATACATGCATGGTATCATTAAAGCTTTAATAGTGTAGTAAATTGGTGGTAGCCTATGTGGTACCTAAGATGTACATCTCAGTTATCGTTAGAGCTCATGGAACACTTACCTTGAAGTGTGTGAGGCATTTTCCTTGGCAGGGAAGAGACGAATATGAAGGCAGACCGAATCACAGGCGTCAGTGACAAATCTATCGTTTTGGGATCAGCTGTCACATGATTTCGATCGTTCGTTGATTTAATGATTACTGGGGCCTTTCTCGAGTTTGAGATAAACACTCGAAAACAAAACTGCTATATATACAAGTCAGGGCCGGATCCAGGGGGCGTGGGGGGCACGCCCCCTGGGCGAGCAATGATTTTTGGCAGAGCAATGATTTTTTTAGCAAGAAAAATTTAATCACATAAAAATTCGATTATTTTGCTCTCAGATGCCAGGAAAATGCATCTGAAAGCACTTACAATTGTCAATTTTTTCTGGGGGAGGGCCCAGACCCCCGTTTCGGTGCTCACTCCTTCGTCGAGCTACCCCCCCCCCTTTCTGTCAATCCTGGATCCGGCCCTGTAAGTGTTACATAGCCGATGTATAAGTACATGTACGTGCAGAATGTAACGAACAGGCCGAATGGACGGACTATCAGTTTGGCCTACCTGCAAAAAGTCCAACAAAAAGTCCTACATGCACCTTTTTTTGCAGTTTGTATAATCATTTGGCACAGATGAAAGAGCTTTTTATTTCGTGAAAAAATTCCAACCGGTTAGAACACGTTATTATTTCGATCCAGAATTATCACCGTCCGGAATGGGGTCAAAATTAAATTTCGACCCCATTCCGATTAGTTTTTTGTATAAAAAGTGTTGACGCGAGCTATAGTATGTTTTTACAACAGTTACGACCTGCTCAGTGAAGTTTGTTTTTATGAATATTTATTTTTTTATTTATTTACTTTATTCGTACCATTAGTACATTTTTCAATACATTTTGGCCAAAAAAAGTACATTAATGACAAACTTACATGTTGCTGTTGCTTCAATGAATGATCATTCAAAGCCCTTCAGTTTCATCAGTGCATGGATTCGTAAGCACCGATTCTATTTCCTCACAAGACAAAAAAGAGAAATCTCGAGAATCCCGAGTTGATACAAGATCCCTGATAAGATTTGCAGTCACGGATAATCTTTCATCCGTATTAGCCGAGGTGCAAATCTGAGGTGCAAAGGGTATATTCTGACCTACAGAAAGCTGTTTTGGGGATGGAACCGTACAAACTTGCCCCTGCCTTCGCACATCTCTCCTACTTTCTACCACAACTTGGCTAGATATGATTCCTGCCCAAAGGCAGGCTCATTTACAGAAAGTCTTTGGGCACTGTGACCCAAATTCCTCGCCTGTGCCGAGTAGGTCTGCTGATAACGTCCTTCCGCTAAAAGAAATGTCAATCTCTTAGCTGGAGAGTGGAATAAACTGGATCCAGCCACAAATTTTAGCAAACATCTGGAGGAATGCCAGCATGTACCTTGGAGAAAATAGCACGTTGGCACAGATACCACAGAATCCCTACAAGGTAGCTGTAGGCCTACTTGAAAAGGAATGCCAAGTTGTCGAGCAGAAAGGAAATAACTTTTTGTGTGACAAGTGCTCCGACTTCAAGGAGTATTCCTTATGTGGTCATACTGTAGCAGTTGCTGAGCATGTTGAAGCCCTTGCTCCCTTCCTCACATATCTTAATGAACAAGAAACAAGCTGTCATGGAGTGATCGCCAGAACAAGCAGGTTTGCAAAAGCTCTGGTGAGAAAGGTGTGAAAAGAAGAAAGAGTCCCAACAATACCTGCAGCCAGCCAGTTTTGGAGGTTCAGCGAGAGAATCTGCAACCAGATGCTTTTAATATTGGTGGTGGATATCTGTTCAGTGAACCCTACCTTTACAATAACAAATTCATTCTGAGGAAGCTGAAAGACTGTCCGTCCGCCAAGAAGTGTGCCTCCTGTGGCATGGAGTTTCCTCGGGCTCTGCTTGTCCCACCCTATGACATTGTTATAGAACACATGGAGCGATACCAGTACAAGGATAAAAGTACGGATTCTTGGGTGTACACCAGAAAGAAAGAGCGTGCTGTGTACTATCACGCAACCAGTAAATGTGTCAAGATGAGACATTTGTTTTTCAACAAAGAATTACCGTACTTGATTGCGAATGCAAAGATATCGAGACACAGCTGTCATCCGCACATTTGTGGTATTTGGAGGCCAATTTGTTGAATGCGGCCTCTTAAAACCAGAGAGCGCATGTTATTATGACTGACTGGCAGGTGAGCTTATTGGCTGTGGCCATTTTTAGCTCACCAGATGAAAATTCTATATACACTGGCAACAAGTGGACACCTTGGGCAATTACCTTTGCACCACACCTCATAAATTAGTGCAGCAAGTATGTTTTACACATGTAGTTTGAAGTGAATACTGGTATGTGTATTGAGGGTCCCTCAATCCTGTGAATTTGTATAGGCCTAGTATGTGAACCTACTGGAATGGAACATTTTGTCATTCATTTCCCTAATGTAACCAGGTGAGCACTTGCTCCTGACCATCCAGTGGACCATTTTTGTTCGTTTACTTGTTTACAATGTATCCTTCATATAGGCCCGTTTGCACCAGCTATGCTCAAACTTAAGTTTGCGCTATGGTGCCTTTATTTTTTTACGAAACTTTTTGGTGTATATATGGGTCTAAGATCTAGGTCAAGTTCGATTTTAATTCCTATTTTGGCCATTATTTCCTGGTTTAATTTGCACTATGGCTGTCAGGGGCCATCTTTTATTGCGTACTAGTCTTATTGCTTGCTTTTGTCAGCTATAGAAATTTAGCATGTTTTTCAGGTACCATGCTTCAAGAAGCCAAGCAGGCACAGTGCCATTGGCACTATTTTTGATATCAATTATCATACATGTGTTTACTAGATGTGTACTATGAATATCAATTATCATACATTTGTTTACTGAATATGTGTACTCTATGAATATTGAATATTTTCTTGCAATATGTATGTTCTGAAAGGTATCCAATGTGGTGGGTACAAACTCATCCCACAGGCACGGATCCTGGATTCTTCATCTGAATCCACACCTGCCTAAAATTATGTCTGCTGATTTAACATGTGATAGTGTCTGTATCCATAGTGGTTTCTCATACTAGTCGGTACGTTATCTTTTCTATGTTTTTTAAATATCTGATGTAAGTTTTGATACATGCATGTGTTGTCATAGCTCTGGTCAGTTCCGAATAACCTTGATTTTAGGAAATTCTTGCATTTTTTGTCAATTTTAATTTTCTTTGGTAATATTCACATGCATTTTTTATCTTGTGACTTATGCCTTCTCTGCAGGAATTCTGCATTGAATGGTCCATGTAAACGATAAAAGAAAAAGGCGAGACATCGAGATCATGATAAATGGCATGATATCTTTATGTGTCATGGTCATTAAACAAGTATCAATGTGCTATGACCTAAGGCCCCGATTACAGAGAGCTATACGCTATTCGGTATTCTAGGCACGTTTCGTAGGGCACGCGTAGTCCTATAGTTTGAATTGAGCAAGGTTATTTCAATGAGTGGTTTACATCAGACTAAACTATTCTGAGGGCACGGTATTCGCTTTTTGTTCGTATTGTGAATGTCCAATTTTTGACCGTATACCGGTACCGAATACCGAATAGCATATATAGTCCGGCCGATAAGGGTAAGAAAACGGCGAAATCGTGCAAATTGGTATAAAAGCATAAAATTTGGCACACTGGTGCAGTTTTTAATACTGATTAATTTAAAGACGGGTGACATGTGAAAAACGCCACCTGGTGGGCGCCATCTTGATTTTCAAAATGGCCGCCGTGTGGCTGCCTTGAAACAGACTTTTAGCCATAATTTTTGTTCTGGTCCACCTAGAACCACAAGATTCAAGTGGCTATATCTAGGTTTTTGGGTACGGCCAATCGAACGATGGCATTGTCGATGACGTCACATGTCCGCCATATTGAATTTCAAGATGGCCGCCTATCAAATTGCCTCCTGCGTGCACAAATCCGTTGATTGTTCATTAATAATCATACAAGCATTAAGTTTAGTACGCTGTGAGAGTCTGACACGAACCCCAATTTAAGAATGGGTGGCATCTGGAGAGTGCCCCCTGCTGGCCGCCATCTAGAATTCAATATGGCCGTCGTCCGAGCCGCAGGCCAGATTACGTTTTTCCCCATAACTTTGCTTAGACTACAGGTATTGACAAAATTCAAGTGGCCATACCTACATGTAGGTTCTTAGGTACAGCGAATCGAATAATGGCACTGTGGACGACGTCACACAGCCGCCATATTGGATTTCATGATGGCCGGCGTGCCTTTACCTGGAAACAGTTTTCTGCCCATAACTTTGGTTCTGGCCCACATGGAATCATAATTCAAGTGGCTATACCTAGGTTTTTGGGTACGGCCAATTGAACGATGGCATTGTGAATGACGTCACATGGCCGCCATATTGAATTTCAAGATGGCCGCCATGTTCTCCCTGGAAACCATTTTTGCCCATAATTTTGGTTCTGGCTCACATAAAACCGTAATTTAAGTGGCTATACCTAGGTTTTCGGGTGACACCAATCGAATGATGGCATTGTCAATGACGTCACATGGCCACCATATTGAAATTCAAGATGGCCGCCATGCTTCTGCCTGGAAACCACTTTTGCCCATATTTTTGGTTCTGGCTCACATAGAACCATAATTCAAGTGGCTATCCCTGGGTTTTCGGGTAACACCAAACGAATGATGGCATTGTCAATGACATCACATGGCCGCCATGTTGAATTTCAAGATGGCCGCCATGCTCCTGCCATGAAATCATTTTTTCCCCATAATTTTGGTTCTGGCTCACATCGAATCATAAGTCAAGTGGCTATACATAGGTTTTGAGATACACGGCCGCCATACTGAATTTCAGGATAGCTGCCATGCGGGGGTCCGCCTGGAAACATATTTTCAGCTCAGCTGACTGTGTTTGTGTGTGTCGTCCGGCAACGACAAAAACAAAATCAGCAAGATGGTACAATAACGATTTCCCGTTTTACCCCGCTATCCCGTTAAGCCCCACCTTCCCCTACCCGGCAAATGCCCATTTCTACACGAAGATATCGAAATTGCCGAAATGTACCAAATCGACACTGTGTCACCAGTACACACCAAATATAAAAGATAGAGATAATGACTGTATGTCAAGTTTAGTGTAGAGTCATTGACAAACCCACAAGGGAAGTTAATAATGTTATACTAATGAAACATACTAATGGCCACCAGGTGGCGTAACCGGAAAATCAATTAAGTGCTATTACTCGGCAACGACTTGACACAGAGTGCTCAAATGTGATATTTACATCCCACTAGATCACCTTTACATGCATGTCAAATTTCGGCCTGATTTGACTTCCAACATGGCCACCAGGTGGCGTAACCCAAAAATCATCAAAGTGCTGTAGCTCAGGAATGACTTACCCAAAGCGCTGCAATGTGCTATGTGGCCCCTGCAGATGACCTTTATGTGCACGTGAAGTTTCGGCCTGATCGGACATTCAATATGGTCGCAAGGTGGCAAAACCCGAAAATCATCAAAGTGCTTTAACTCGGGAACGACTTAACCTGAAGCGCTCCAATGTGCTACGTGGCTCCCTGCAGATGACCTTTATGAGCATGTGAAGTTCCAGCCCGATCGGACATCCAATATGGCCGCCAGGTGGCATAACCCCAAAATCATCAAAGTCCTACTCGGGAATAACTTGACCTGTTGACACAGATTGCTCATAACTGATATGTACCTCCCTCTGTCATTGAACTATTTTGTCCAACCCGGTTAGCACATGGTCCATGGACCATTTCATTTTCACCTGCGATGCCTAAAAAGGCCATTTCTTAGTGAAATAAATTGCTGAGATGTTTTGACACGTAGCTTTTGGCATCAACAGCACAAAAAAGGAAAATCATTCGTGTACAATGAGCATTTCGTGGAAATGATGTGTGTTGTTTATGTGTGTTTGTAATCCAACATGGCTGCCAAGTGATTTTTGTGACGTCACTACAAAGCCTCTATGTGAACCAGAACCAAAATTATGGGCACAAAATGGTTTCCAGGCAGAAGCACGGCGGCCATCTTGAAATTCAACATGGCGGCCATGTGACGTCATTGACAATGCCACCATTCGATTGGTGTTACCCGAAAACCTAGGTATAGCCACTTGAATTATGGTTCTATGTGAGCCAGAACCAAAAATATGCACGATTTTACCCCTTATCGGCCGGACTAATAGCTCTATGTAATGTCAAGCACAGAGCAAGGAAAACACACAATGGGGGCCTACACTCATAGAGTGTAAAAGCTCTAGATGAGTGTAGGCCACCATTGTGTGTTTTCCTTGCTCTGTGCTTGACGTTCTCCTCTGACAGCTCTCCAGGGGCCCGTGCTCGTACATACATACGCAGATTTCTTATATTACTCATTTTAAAACTACAGTACTCATGTTATTTTTGATACGTTTGAATTTATGTAGAACTTTTCGATGCGATTCTTTGAAAAAGTGAATGTCATGTTGTGAGGGAGCCAAGCCATGTAGGCTGGTTTGATTTATTTAGGCTTAGTTCTGTTGCACGTTTCGTAGTAATGTTATATCAAACTCGTCCCCAGTGGGTTTACGTTCCTACAACACCACTGGAAAGGGCTGACGACTTCAGGCATACTGCGCATGCGCGATATACTAATTTTGAGGCGAATCACACCGAAGCTGGCACCCGCGGTTTGATGTTCCCAACTAAACTATTCGTTTGAAATTGCTCTAATACTCAAACAACTTCGTGTTTTGGGTGTATTATATGGCTCTTTAGGCATATATGATCTTTTTCAGTCATCGAAGAACGAAATATTGTGGGAAACAAACATTTTGGCACGCTGCCAGCGGTTGTCCAGAAATTTTGGACAAGTCGCCAGCCCTTTCCAGAGATATCCTCGGATGAGGTAGATTTGGGTACGAGATTGATATTATATAATGCAATTGTTTTTTTTTTGGTATAGTTTGAATTTGTAGAAATATTTAGAAATCGTTATTCAAATTCCAATTGTATTAATAAAAGCAACCAGCACTATTTTTAAAACTCATTTTCTCTCCGATCCTTTCGGATGCACGATGCATAAAATGAGCAGACTATTGCTAACTTTAATGGAGCACATTTTTAAAAAAGCAGATGAGATGTGATGCTGCAATTTTGCCCTGGTGCACACCCAACAAACATCCCAGCCGCCTAGGCATTTAGTCCCACAGAAAAGCCCCCCTCTTGGGCACCCCCCCCCCATACATTTGCTTCATGGGTTCCTGGTAGGAATCTTCCAATGGGCATTATGCCCGTCCCATGCATTTGCCCCTGGATCCGGCAAGTCATATTCATCCCAACTGTATTATGTTGTACTTGTCCGTTTTTCCTCAATCAGGTCTTGTAGAAATCAACCAACGCACCAAGGTCTTCACCGATGTAATCTGAGCTAGGGCTAAGGGGGCTAAAGAAGGGTCCCAAAACTAGGTCATGTCAGGACATTCTGTGCAAAAAACATGAATTTTTATTTTCATGGATTTATCTTGCCTTATAACTGAAAATACTTCACATTATAATTTCCAGCAGTGTTGCCTGAATCTCCCAGATTTGTTGCCGACATGCACGGGTTGTAAACGCAGAGATGAAAATAAAACATTGATTGTGTAATATCCATTCTCTACTGGAGAATTGCCCAACAATGACGCAACCAACAAACGACTCAAAATTGAAAACTTGGAAGTGACGATGTATCAAGGGACGAAGAACCTGCAGTCGACCTACGACACTGAACTCAACGTTGGTAGTAGCCTACACACAGCATTAGGCCTAATTCAACATGGCATTCTATCTATTGGTACCGTATTTATAAAATTCTTCTCGCAAGAACTTGCCAGAAAATCCCAGGAAACTTGTAAGATTATAGTAACCAATCTCAATAATTGTTGCAGATTGAAGATGACAAAACCTAAGGGAAACCACTTCAAGATTTTGGCAAGACCACATGCAGCAGACCATCCAAAGGTCTATACCACCAGTGAGGATGTAGCCAATAACCTTGTGCCCTTAGACACTGTACTTGCAGTGGTCAATGATTCTACCAATGAAATCCTTCAAGTAAGTTTTTCCTGCCTTTTTTCAGTATGCTGACCCTGCTTGCTTTTTGAGTTTTTGCCATCTGTGCAACGGTTATGGGGGCAATGCACATTGGCAAGTTACTGATTTGCTTAAAGCTGACCTGACATGAACGAACAAAATCCCCCATACAACGAGCAAGAGAATTGCAAACGCCCTGAAGCACCTCGAAACGCGAGGCTCAGGACATGATGGACCACACGAGGCCAGGAGAGGGCGCCACCTTATTTGTCAAGGTGTCAAGATCTGCAGAACAATAGCCCGCTATTATAAGGTATCGTGCACGATACATGCATGAGTCATAGCCAAACCTCCTCGGATTCCATGACAATTCTGTCCACCTCCATGATCATTTAATTTTCACTTTTTCAGATCTGCGCTACAAACGTGGACACAGATCATGAATTCCACGCAAACCAGGACATCGACACAAAATAATAAACACAGTTTTCCAACATCATAAATTCTGTTTTTGAGTCGTAGAGTGTCCATACCAATATATCAGGCATAACAGCCACCCATTGGTACGTCATGGATTTAGAGCGACGTGCATTTGGTACGTCATGAAACCGGAAGTGATTCGAACGCAAAATGGCGGGTGTGTCGAATCCTGTTTTTGCCACTTTTTAATCCATCGTAATCGACCTTCCTAGCAAGAGGTAATTAGCCATACATAGTATCATTTGAAAGCATAGGATTTATAGAATAAGATGGCCCAGTGAGTTTTGTAAACATCGTAGTTTTAAAGGTAAACCAAGAAAGCGAGGTCTTGAGAGAGCACGTGCAGTGCCCGTTCCGGTGATTCCGTCACGTTTGCACATATCATTTTCCTTATGTTCTTCAGCGGTTGCCTTGACGTACTTACCGAAGTAAAAGCAACAACAGAACACACGTCCCTATGCAAATATAACCAGCTAACGGCACTATTCCTCAAAGGGAACGGGGAATGGTGGTGACGGAATCACATTTTTTTGTGACGGAATCACGCATCTCCGTTATTCCGTCACGCAGGGTGTTAGTTAACCTCAGGCCTAAGTCAGATATTTAAAATGAGAAAAGTCAAAACTTCAGACAAGCCTTACTTGTAGGCTAGTAGCATCAATGTTACTATCTAGTTGGCCTAACCTTTGGAATGTTCACATAGAATAGCACCTAATTATACTTTTAACTTTCAGTTGTAATGGCGAAAACTGCTGCAGAAAGACAACAGGCTAGAAGAGAGACCGACTAAAACAAGACGCTCAGCTGAGAAATATGAAGCACATAAGGCGAAGGATCGAGACAGAAAAGCTGATACTAGACTCCATATGAGTGAAGAGGAAAAAAAGGCTCTTAGAAGGCGAACCCAATTGGCCATGCGGAAAAGTCGTATGTAAATAACGTACCTGGCTTCCATCATAGACAAGGATCCTGCTCTGGAACCCTTCTACTGTCAGAGGTATGAGCAAAATGTATTCATATTGGCCTAACGCGTGCATTTCGGAAACTGACATCAAAATTACGAAGTCACCTCAAGTGATCAGCCATTCATCAAAACCACAATACTTATAATTATCTTTCATATAATATTCAAGATACAGAATAGCACAAAATTGACACACAAAATGATAATAAGCAAGAAGTCAATCTCCAGAATTCACGAATTTTCGACCCCAACCGGGGTCTTTTTCAAGTGGAACTTTTACAATCTGAAACTCTATATCTGAAACTCATATAATACTGTTACTAAATTCGTAAAAGGGGTGGGGACAGAATTATTCGCATTTTTGTGACCAACCAAAAAATTCGTCTGCTATAGCGGAAGTCGGTGCATAGCGTACGATAAAATCGGAGTCACCAGCGTGGTAAATAGCTTGGATTACCAGGGAAGGTAAGATTGCGGCTTATAGAACGGGCAGAACAGGTCGATTTTCAAAAATCGATCAACATCTTCGACGCTATTCGACGCCCCACTGCCTCATATCATGAGAAAGATCAACATCTCATCTTTAAGATCACTTTATGTCAACCTCAGGACTTTGTGAGAAATAAAGTTGATATATTTTGAATCTATGTGCCTTCAACATTTTCGTCATCCATGTCATTTCAAGAAAAATGGCGTAAAATGTGTAAATTTTGTTAGATTTTCATGGATGAAAGCTTTAAATGCCGATCTCAATTTCGTCTTTCATGGTCTTACGAGTGCGCAGGGCGGTCATAAACATCGCATTTTCAGACCGCGCATGTTGAAATACCGGCACGTAGTACTGCCAGCTCACGCTAGATGGCAGTGACAATCCGGGCTGCGAATTTTTTTTTCCCAACCAGTATAGATTCCCAACCAGTATATCCATTACGAAATGAAATTTACGAAGTGAATGGTGGGTTAATGGTTGGGTTAGTGTAAGGGTTAGGGTTAGGGTTAGGGTTAGTGTTGGGAGTAGTATGAGGATTAGGATTAAAATTAGGATTAGGATTAGCTTTTGCTATATAGGTTGGGAAAAAAAAGTTGGTCGTAATGGATATATCAGTTGGGAAAAAAAAATTCGCATCCGGGCTGCGTCGGTACCGATGATCACTTCAAGCGAGTGGGCTTTGCTGTGCAAACACTGCGGGCCTTTCTGTGCCATTGTTTGGGGAGGTGTGAAAAATGGATTATAGAGGGGCAATTAGCTCGCTGTTCCTCCTGTCAATAAAATTCCTCCAAGGGCCAACAGACAGCGTCACTTGTCAATGAACAACTTTGTTGGAGAACACGTTCCCATGTACACACTGGGTTACATTTGTCCAACGAGGTGTTACACTGAATGTTGGAACAATGTTGCCAATATACACCTACCTTTATGCTCTGCCTGCCTTGTAAAGATTCGTGCATTTTTGCATGCCAAATACAGAATTTTTGTCAAGTCTGGCCTACGGCAGTAAACAATTTCGTTATTTTCTTTCACTGATGGTCATTGGATACATCCAACTACTACAAACGGTGAAATCAAGGACGGATGACAACCATGTGCCATCAATAGACGCTACAAGTACATTTATGTATATATGAATATAAATATGAAATTGGCAAATTCAACTATTCTACGTAAACAGAAGCAGAAGCTGCTTTGTATTGTGCCCAGTGCGAGGTCCGCCACATCTTTTGCACTATGTCGGCAGATTCTGGTGCAATAAGAATGAATACCGAACCCAAACTTTATTACACACAGTCATTCTCTCCACAAGAGATGTCGTCACTTTTGCTCATCGTCCGCATAGTGACACGTTATCAATAAGTTCATCATGGGAATAATCATCGTCCTTGGTATTAGTGGGAACGTGCTCTCCATTGTTGTTTTCTGGAGATGCAGGAATAAGGACACGGTGACAGTCACCTACTTGGGTCCACTGGCACTGGCGGACTTCGGGACACTAATCTTTGGCTTTTATGCATGGATCGTAAATGGGGTATAAATTACGGAGATTTCTTTATCCAGCCACCTGTTTCTTTTTGGTCACATTTCTTATGTAAGGCACTAAGATATCAGAATAGAGTGTGTTCGTCTGTCTCTTCGTATCTCATCGCGATGTTCTCCTGAGAAAGGTGTCTTTGTGTGTGGTTTCCATTGAAGACGCATATCATGATAACGACAAGGACACGCCGAGTAGCAATCGGTATAATGTTGGCTTCGATGATAATCATTAACATACCGATACTGATCTACTTCCGAGTTTACTATTGGGGTGGTACAGACATGACTGGATGTTTCTACAATGTGCCTGAGTTCACGAACTTTGAGATGTATCTCCTTATCGAAAGCACTGATTTAGGCTTCCCTTACATGCTGCCATGCGTTTTTGTATTTCTCTTTAACACCCTGATTATCTTGGGAGTTTCGCGAGCGCGAAAAGCAACATTAGAAACGAAAGTCGTTAGAAAAGCTGATGCGAACAGTCTGCTCAACCTCCTGTTCGTCAGTTTACTGTTCATGGCCACAAGTCTTCCGTACATAATAGTGTGGAATATAAATGACTATTTCTACTATATCGCCGAGGGAGGGGGATTCGTTGGGTGGTCTCAAGAAAAAAGGAACATGATTTCTATGATTGTTATGTTCTCAACATCCGTTTCAATGATCAACAACTGTTTGAACTTTCTTATCTACAGCAGTAGTCTCTTAATCTTTCAAAACGAGTTGAACAATTAATTTTGCAAGAAGACTGAGAAGATGACCCTTAGTTTTTCTACACATGAGAACAATTTTGGGGAGCCTGATAGCCTAGTGGTTATCACGTCCGCTTAGCAAGCGGTAGGTCCCGGGTTCGAATCCAGCCCGGGCCATATGGGATTTTCATTCCCGGCTCTTCACGTCCGTCGCATGGGACAGTAACCCGTGGTGCCTTGTACCTTGTGTCTTTGCAAGGGCAAGTAAAATACCCCATCCAAGTGAGGAACATGAGTAGCTTGTGATGGCCTCCTCCGTACTTACCAGGGCCAATAATGCTATAGCGTCGGCCCTGACGGAAAAATCAAATACAATACAATACAATACAATACACATGAGAAAAGTGGACGTTGGAGACACTAGCATGTTGACTTGGACTAAATCCTGAAATGTCGGTTCAGGGCGGGCAATATTGGATTTATTTACGATGCGGCGTTTTACATTGGACTGTTCTCCAGTTTGGTCAAAACATTTCATTGATATCGATGTATTCCAGGCCTAGCAGTTCAGCTGATATACTTGCTGTCTGTTCCTGGGCAGTTCTCTTGGTTGACGGGCAGCCATCACACCAACGCCCCTTTGCGAGGCAGTATTGTAAACCATTGCCGATTTGAGACCTTCTTTCAGTTTCAGTTTGATGCTGCTCATGGTGATCTTTTGAGTAGGATTGTAGGGATTTATGCCGTGCTTTCAGTTTCCACACCCGTAACCTCCACAAACATCCCCAAGAGTCCTGACGGTTCTGTACTTCTGGGTATCCAAAATGCATTAACACACATACATGACTTAGACAGGATATAGCCCAACACAACTGTAAACGTGGTGACTGAAACGGGTGTTGTATGATTCCCCGCGGCATGTTACGTGTACCGGGTATTTGAATCATGATAATAACACATGCATTATTCTTACATCTAAAGCCCGGTTTACACATGCAATTTTTCACATGCAACTTGTCGCGTCAACCTGATGAGACCAAAGAGTTTTATCAAAAGTTGCATATGTAAACATGCATGCAACTTGTTGCACTGTCATCTTGCGACCTAGGCCTACTGCAACCTCATGCAACCTGCAACATGTTTAGGATCCAGATCCTATTTCTGGTGAAGAAGCACTAATTTGCACGTCACTGGCCAATGAGAGAATACTGCAAAAAATCATATGATTCTACTCCATCATGTGATTTCTACTAAAGCCAAAATGGCCGTCGAACAAAGCAAGAAGGCGGAATCAGCATCACTAGCCAAGTTTGAACGAACATCCGAGGCAGAAAATACCCTCGTTGAGAACCTCGAGAAATACGCTTCTGGGCAATTTTCCGGTAACGGAATTACAAATCAGAGCACAATTTAGTCATATTTTACGCTCCCACCATTAACTGACAAGTACGACGGATATGAAATCAGTTTTTACCAACTTTATACATGTACATGTAGGCTGATTGATCTTCACTTCCTTCAAACGTTTAGCACGGCATGCAGACCAAGTCTCCATGGGTGCACATGGCTAAAGAGCATAATGGGGACTAAATTTGATGGCTACTTACCACTCTGTTTGGCTGATGTCTTTTCCTTCGACTTTTTTTGTTGTTGACCTGTCTTTTTTTGATCACTTTCCTTTGGTTCTAAAAAATAAATAACAATTTTTACCAACTTTATACATGTACATGTAGGCTGATTGATCTTCGCTTCCTTCAAACGTTTAGCATGGCATGCAGACCAAGTCTCCATGGGTGCACATGGCTAAAGAGCATAATGGGGACTAAATTTGATGGCTACGTACCACTCTGTTTGGCTGATGTCTGTTCCTTTGATGTTTTTTGTTGATCACTTTCCATTGTTGCTGAAAGAGAGTCTTTGTTTTAGGAACCGGTATTCGCATTCATAGCCTGGTTCCCTTGGCCACCGTCTAGATGGCGCTGCGGAGACGATGCGTAGACGGTGGCCAGGCAGTAGCCGCGAGTTTTACCAGGAATTCCTGATAAAGGGTATGGCCTCGGGATTCATAGCGTCAATTAATCTGACAAATGAAACGGTAGAATTTGGGAATAATGACAGAGAAAAAATATGGATTTAGCTAATTCGTACTTGTTACATACAACACTAGTAAAAAGAATGAACATTTATGAGTTTCAAGTATTTTTTACTTGGTCGAATCGATTACACAGAATCGGCAGGCTGGCTTATCCCCGGTGTAATGACGTCACTTCTCAATCACGTTCAACGGCTACTGCCTGGTCTCCGTCTACGCAGCGCCATCTCGACGGTGGCCAGGAACCAGGCTATCGTATTCATATACATGAGATGTGACTATTTCTTTCTAAAAGGCAATTATACACCAGGAATTTTAAACTTGGCCCACCTTCATCATAGTCCTCTCCAACATTTTTCTATTCATGAAAACCGTTGCTGTAGTCACGGCAATCGAAGTCGAAGTCGTCAACATTACTGGGTCATGACTGTTTTCATCATTATCATCTTCAGCACTGTCATCACTTAGACTACTGCCGTTGTCATCGTCTTCTTCGTCATCGCTTGCTGGTACTTTTTCTTGTTCGTCACATTTTTGGGACAATATGTCTGTAAAATGGGTGCAAAAGAACGTATAATGAACCAATTTATGTTCTAAGGGAATGATTCAAACCTACAACTGGATTAACAATTCTGGCCATTTTTGCAGAACTACCAGTAATATGACCGAAAACTTTTCAACACTATCATGACTATGACATGGGCAGTTTTTTGGAAACCACATACCTTCACAGATAAGGCGGCCAAATGCATCCTTTGTGATGTCTCTCTTCAATTTATTCTTCCTGATTGCCAACATCTCCTCATTTCTTCTTGTATTCCTTATTTCAAGAATTACCCGAAACAGAAATAGCTGTGTTTCTGGAACCATGACATTTAAAAAGTAATTGTTCCTGCCCAACTCACTGTGCAGCTGTTCTGCCCTTTGCGTGTTAACAACACCGCTGATTTCTGGAACAAACCGAGTACTCCTCAACTTTTCTTCTGCTGTCCTTTTCATGCAGTGCATCAATAATACAATAATGTTGATTACTTCTAGTGACGGGATGTCCGTTTTTATCTCTCGGTGTTTTTGGTTCCTTCAACCACGGAAAACTTTTGCTGAGTGTTTTTTCTTTCGCTGCTTCTATGGTTTCCTCTGTTGCCTCACATAGTCGGCCTTGGTTTTCTCGAAAATACGTCTTTTCAGGTTCTCTGAGGCTGATGTGTGGTGCCAGTTTTTGTGCATAATCATATATAACGACATTTGGAAATTCCTTCAAACTCAACAAGATGTCACCATAATCCCGCACCCCTTCTGCCCTCAGTATGAACTTGACACCATACACAATCGAATGTGGGCAACAGATTGATAGCCATCCACCTGAAAATATTTTTTTTAAAAATAATAACACCAGATACCGAGTTGTGAAGATGTGAGGATGGCGAAGGGCCAAGAAGCCAGTGTTGTGGTTCCAGTCGTATTTGTAGCATCTTTCCTTTTTTTTGAAACACCCTTTGATAGGCTTGCAGCCAGTGCCACCTAGGGACTGAGCGTCACACTACTTTCATCATGGCTACTTTTCATGCTCGTTCATGTCAAGATTTTTGGGACCAATTCTAAGTTTGTTTCGTTGTATTCAATGTGGCTTCTTCGGTCCCACATCAAAGGTTTGTAAGAATATGTATTATAGAATCTAACTGGACTGATTTCCAGTGCTTCTAAGACCTATGTAACAGAATAATGGCATAAAAAGGTGCCCTGGTTGAAAGTTCACCAAGTTTGACCCCATTTTCTCCCGCGCAAAATGCCATAGTTTTTGGCTGCGGATTTTGTGTATTTTGTGTGTATGAGCAAGTAGTATCACAATGTCAGTGTTGATTTCAACCATGTCAACTAAGTAAGGTCCATTTTGACTGTGTAAATGATAGGGAGAAGTGTTTTTAGGAAGGGTTGTCTGTCCCATGTGCTGGACGTTTAGTTCTTCATGTTGCCGCGAGATGGCAGCACCTCTCAGTGTATAGTTTCTGAAGCTGTTGATAGAAGTCAGTAACTTTTTTGTAAGTGCAGAATTCTTATTCCTGTGAACTGTTTGTGTCTTTTCAGCTCACGTGACCTCAGCTAGTACAGGTTCCTGTGTTGTATGGTACTAGAGGCAGCGACAATAAACAAGCTCATTCATATTATTGGACTCATTTCAACTTTATTGTGGAGTCATCTGTGCAGGAGTCTTGAATTCGGTCGCCACCGTTACA
>NMRB01002581.1:0-29864 GCA_002633025.1 Notospermus geniculatus | reverse complement strand
CCTAGCCTAGCACATAATTTCCCCGGCCTATTTGGCTAGCATGCATTAAAAAACAGCATGTATAGCATATTCCAACCTGTTCCTGCCACAACTGTGAAGTTATGGAGTCAGTTAAGGGAACTGTGACCACACTTAGAGTTAAGAGTGATTTTGAGGCTTTCACTATTCCAAAGTAGCTTTTTGCATCTCCCTTAAGTTAAGATTTCCACTATTAGTGATGATTTGAGGGAATCCCTTGGGATTTTCGTACTTAAGTAGTTTTATGCATATGGCCCCTGATACAAAATGCAGTGAGCAAACACGACACCCATGTAGACCTAACGATCGTCATCTTCGGGTTGGAACTTGGATGGCTTGCAACCACCGCGCTCTTTTGACGGAAATTCGTATTCATCTGGAATTCTATGCCAGATGTCCCTTGGCAGCACGTGACTTTGCACCCGCTGACAATGCAAGTTTGCACCATTTATCAGGGTTAGGGGGAATTTCATGCAATACGATGAGACACCCAGTCAGCGATCAAACATGTCAAAACCAGCGTTCACTTCCGTGTTTACATTTTGAGTTTCCTATGAGTCACTAAGCAACGTGGGGACGTGACTTTTTCATGACGCAAAATCCACAGTATGACGTGGCGACGGGTCGATCGATCGATGGCTCGCAGAGTCACCGCGTAGCAAACTCACCGGTGGCCCTGTACCTGGAAACGAGGTTCCATGAAAATTTTGTTGAAATGAGTTAATGGCATATTTGAAATAAGTTGGTCGCAATGTACATTTTGTGAAGATCACATCGATTTCGAAGCGACAGCTGTTGCAGAATACTCGTTCGAAGTTTGACTGTGTAATGCATTCTCCATTAAACTAAAACCCTTCTTTTGCTTTTTTCTCGAAATCGCCTCTGATACTGAACACCAACTGTTATGGGGTCTTGCACAAGATGCGCTCCCTCTGCACGTTCCGTCTGCACCTCGCTCCCGTGTAAAAACCCATGATATCCAGGACACTTTTTGTACATCTCAACTGGGTATAACTTTGGGTACTATGTTTAAGATTATGTTATGCTTTTTATGATTATGCTATATCCAGTGAGCCGTTCTAGGACGCGTCTCATTCAGTTCCTTTTGATTGATACGCCGCGCGGCTGCCTTCATGTCGGGGCCATATAGATTTTAAGGAATCTGGAAAACAAGGATCCCCAAGGAAAGGACGTCACATTGATAGGCCTACTAGTAGGCTATCACGTGCATTCAGGTGTACACGTAGGTATGAGAAGAGGCATGAACTGCAGACAGCATTCCGTAGGGTTCCTTGGGGATCCTTGTTTTCCAGATTAATCCAGTCTAATCCAGGGACAGAGGCAAGCAGAATTGGAGGCTGCTGAGAGCTTACTCAGGTTGAAGGAAGATGTGCACTTAAAGGAAATATCTGCGCAGTTGTGGGAGAACGAAGAGGGGGAGCGCCCTCGCAGTAGGAATGGAAGTTCGCTAAATGAGGCTCCACTCAGGAGAGGCGGGATTTCAGATAATCGAGTGAAAGGGGCCGAGGATGTTCATGCGGCAGAGTATCAGTCTGAGGCCAGGCAGGATGGGATAAGGGCACACCCCCTTTCGGAACCACTGGATGTATGTAGCGGACTTCGTCGTGATCAGTTATATGAAACGCAGGGAGTTACAGGAACTGGACGACAGACTTCAGATACACTTACCACTCAGTTAGTGAACACTGTTGGACACCTCGCAGCTAGGCCCAGGATTCCAAGCGCAGAGAAGCTCAGCGGATTGGGAACTTATACAGGGCAGACGGAGGAAATCGTAGGACAGTTTCCTATTGAGAGAGGTTGCCAGTGCCAGTTGTCAGAAATGAGGCATTTCAAAGGGAAGACATTCAGCGATGTGGTCGAATACTAGCTTCCAGTGAGGACAACAGGAAGGGTCAGTCTCAGGTTGTAGATTACAGGATCGGGGAAAATCAGGTTAATGAAACTGAAAATGTCTATGCAACAATGAATCAGTCTGAGGTCAGACAGGATAGGATATGGGGACAACCTTGTTCGGCACCACCAGATATAAGCAGCAGACCTTGTTCGGACCAGCCAGTAGAAACTCCAGGAGTTACAGGAAGTGGACAGCAGACTGCAGATACAGAGAGGCTCTACAGATTAGGAACTTGTACAGATCGGAATTAGGAAATTGTAGGACAGTTTTCCCAGGAAGGATGGCCAGTGCCAGTTATTGGAAATGGAGCATTTCAAAGTGAAGATAAGCAGCCATGTGGTCGAATGCTAGCTTCCAGCACCGACAACAGAGAGGGCCAGAAAACGGTAGATGGTTACCGGGATAGTTACCCGACAGGATTTGGTAATCCAGTGGAGCACGGATCTAGAGAGTATGCTGTAATGGTACAGACATTGGAGAAAATAACATCCCACTCGGAACTCACTGCTCCACCTGCGATGGTATTTGGCGGGACATCGGCAAACTTTCCACAGTTTATGAAGAACTTCTCTGATAGGGTGGCGTCTAAACCGTTTTCTGATAGCTATAAACTGTCGCAGCTTGTTATGTGTACCGCCGGAGAAGCCAAAGATGCAAGATGGCTGACACTGCCTCGACTGATTGACTTCTGTCCCGGTTTATTCAGCAAATTCTTTCTGTCTAACCACTCTTCGTGACTTCTGGTGATATCATGTGAATGCATCCCTACTGGAAGACCTTTCTGTGGTGAGACTCCCGTGTTTTGAGATGTGTGAAAGCCAGAACGTTTAAAACATTTTTGATCAAACGAACTGCAGGCCATTTCTGATCCGTGTATACCCGTGTACATGGTATTATACGTGGATTAATGCAATAATCACCTGAGTCAGATCAGTTAACGCCTCAGCAGCGGCGGGCAATTCAGTGTTTAGGATTAGACACGCAGATGACCGGCAACAGAAAAGGTAAAAAGCATTCAAGACCCAGCTCCGGATCGAGCACCGAGGCTGTGGACGACAAACGTGCAAAACTTTCTTCGTTCCCGTCATCATCTGACGATCTACCGGTCTTCATGGAGGAAAACGCAGAAAGCGCCCTACACGATACGATTTCCAGCCCGAAGATGAAAGAACTTATCATGAGCTTTGTGAATAGTGCGATCGTATTGCTGAGGGACGAACTTACAAAGCGCTTTGAAGAACATGTGAGACGCCTGGAAGGGAATATATTTGAGCTCAATAAGACTGACGACAGATTCGGAAAGGAATTACAAAAAGTTAATGATGAGATAGAGCAACTCAGGGGTGAGAATAAGGACCTCACCAAACAGCTGAGCGATTCCCGACGAGAATTAGAAGAACTGGAAATGTACGGGCGTAGAAACGGGATCAGGATTTATGGTATCGACGAATCTAGTCGGCAGTATGATGAAGATTGTGTCGAAATTGCCCTCAACGTTTTCAAAACGAAATTAAACGTGAACGTAAATAGGGAGGACGTCAGTCGAGCTCATCGAGTTCGTAAGGTCAATACGAGCAGTAATACACGGGATCCTAGAATCCCCAAGCAGTGTCGTCCGATCCGTTGAAATTCATTCGGCACGATATGAAGGCCAGCGTCATACGTGCCCGTCGCAAATTGAAAGGCACCGGGATTGTAATCCGCGAGGATTTAACGTATCATAGAAAGAATCTGATCGATTCTGTGCGAGTTATCCAGGGGGTCACATCCGTGTGGTCCAACGACGGCCGTATCACAGCACTCTTCAACAACCAGAAACACAATAGTTGCGCTTCCACTGCAAAAAAGCCGGTATTTGTCCGCTCTTCTTCTGCTTCCATTACAGAATTGCCGGGTTTAATAAGTCCGGTTCTATTAAGTGGGGATCTATTTAGTTTGGATAGGTCATGCGCAGTCGCAAGCGACCGTGGAGCCACCTGTAGCCGAGCATAATACTACAAATAGATCCGGTGTTATTGCCATTCCACTACAAAATTTATCCGCATCTAGATTCGGAGTATGATCGGCTATGCTATCCGAACCAAATAGATCCGCACTTGATAGAACCGGACTTATTAAACCCGGCAATTCTGTAATGGAAGCAGAATAAGAGCGGACAAATACCAGCTTTTTTGTAGTGGAAGCGCAACTTATGCTGTCCGAACTAAATAGATCTGCACTTAATAGAACCGGACTTATTAAACCTGGCAATTCTGTAATGGAAGCAGAATAAGAGCGGACAAATATCGGCTTTTTTTGTAGTGGAAGCGCAACTAATATCGTTGATGATAGGGACATTCGGAAACTTAAGGCCATTGCTTCAGCAGGCTCGTAAGCTTGTAATTGGACACTAATGCCTCAGTGCCTTGCCTATGAAGCATTTTACTCTTTTCTCTTTGGACTTTACTTTTACCTTGTAGTCCGTCATTTTCATTCCATCATTTGGTGTGGGGTGCTTGGGGCCGGAGTGGTCTGGCCCTCGGAACGTGGTCTTGGCCTGGGTCGTTATTTTCGGGCTGACATTTTGGACCTCTAGGGTAACAGGGGGTCCCACTCCGTGCTGTGTCAGGAGGGTTGGACCGCTCCGGTGCCCAGCCCTGCACACTTTGTAGTTTTAACTCTGCTACCATTTATTCAATAATAAAACTAAGTTGCCAGACTATGCTTATTCTGGTCTTCTGGTTCCAACTCAATATTCTTTCATCGATGCCGTGTACATGTATACACTTCAATACGCTGTCATACACGCTTCAGGTTTCAAAATCTGCGTGTACATGTACTTATTTAGACAAACAACGTTTTACTGCTCTCGACAAACACGATGTCATATACTAGTCGGGCAGGTATAGTCCCTGTAGCTTCTTCAAGACACAGTCCAGTACTTAACGTACATGTAAAACAAGTGTCACTCACTTGTGTTACACTTAAAAACTATCTCAATATCTTGCCATATTTCTCTGGTCTTCTGTACCATGAGAATGTCAATACTTCATCTGTGTCATGTACACACTTCAATACTCTCATGTTTCGAATCCATGGTCTATCGGTACCATGTCAATATTCTTCCGTCTGTGTTATGTATACATCCCTGCAATACTTTCATGTTTCTCATGGTCTATCGATACTATGTCAGTATTCTTCATCTGTGTCATGTATATACTAGTACTCTCATGTTTCAATTCCATGGTCTATCGGTACCATGTCTGTATTCTTCATCTGTGTCATGTATACACTTCAATACTCTCATGTTTCACGTTTCTTTAAGGGCGAGCCATTGTTGTGAATTTTTGAAATGTGGTCAGGCGTCGTAAATAAAAGATGCCAAAATACCATAAAAGTACAAGTTGTATGACGGAAATGAAGGCACCTCTGGGGTCTATAAGTCAAAAGGAATTGAATGAGACGTATCTTGGAACGAACTAATTAGCTAATAAGTTGAAACAAAAGACAAGTAATCGGTACACTTTCCCAGGAAATGTTACATTTTGAAGATCAAACGACATGTGGATCATAAAGTTCGAGTTTTGTTCTACTTAGTCCACCCATTTTGATAGCAATATTTTCAACAGGTATAGAGTACTCGGCATGCGAATTCCATGATTGCTGCAAGATTTTCCAAAACAGGGCGGCCATATTGGATTTGGATTTTACTTCCTGGTTGTCCTTTTTGTACTGAGCGTGTATGGTTCACATGAAGAGCATGTCAGTACACCCTCGCCACCCCAGGTTCTATGTGTTTGTGACATTGTTGTCACACCTTCAATGTGTCATTTACACGCTCCTTCTCCAAGAAAATTGTACCTGTTTTTCATGTTTGGTGAATTTCTTTGTTATTGATTATGTAATGTAATTAAGCTGTAATTCTTGGGACTTTGCTCATTTTCTGTTTCTATAAAGCACAGTGATCACATTGGGCCATAAAAGCAGTCAACTGGAGGTGTCTTTATTGCTTTTCTCATAGGGGCCTCAATTCAAGCAATATGAAAATGTCAAACGATGGCTTGCCCTTAATGGTCTATCGATACTATGATAGTATTCTTCATCTGTGTCATGTATATACTTCAATACTCTCGTGTTTCAAATCCATGGTCTTTGGTACCAAATAAGTATTCTGTCATCTGTGTCATGTATGCGTTTCAATACTCACGTGTTTTAAAATTCATGTCTTATTTTTGCAGACCAGCATACACTTCAATTCGCTCATGTTTCACGTTTCTATAATGGTCTATCGATACTATGTCAGTATTCTTAATTTGTGTCAGGTATACACTTCAATACTCTCATGTTTCAAATCCATGGACTATCGGTACCATGTCAGTATTCTTCATCTGTGTCATGTATACACTTTATTACTCTGTTTCAAATCCATGGTCTATCGGTACCATGTCAGTATTCCTCATCTGTGTCATGTATACACGTCAATACTCTCATGTTTCAAGTCATGTACAAGTTAAGCACGCATCATATTATGATACACTCAAGGACTCTCTTAATATTTTACCATAGTTCTCTGGTCTTCTGGTCCAATGTTAATGACAATATTCTTCTCTTATAGTTACATTAGCATGATTTCATCAGCCATAACTATAGTTCTATCCATTGTTCTTACTTCCTTACTTCTTCCTTATCCTCAAGTCATACTGACTTTGAGACTGTCACTCTTCTTACTGATGTTTGTCTTTGTTCCTTACCATATCCCTTCGACCAAGTTCAACACGCAATCTCATCACAAGTTTCAACATTTAATACCTCTCTATGCCATCTACAACCATACATAATGTCGCATAACTCGCTACTAGATACTTTGCTAGATACCAATGATGTCATCATAGATTCTGATCCCCTTCTCCGCATAAATCCTTCGCACTATACTAACGATACCGACCTGATCCAATTATCCAAACAGAATCCAAATAAACTTTTTATTTATAGTAGCAACTGTCAGAGCTTGAATGCCAAATTACTCCTCTACATTGAATACTTGAAAAAAGAAGGATTAGAGTTTGGTGCTATTTGTTTACCATCTTGCCCAAACAAGGCTTCCTGTCACTCCTACTATCGCTCCATCCACACTTGCCGACCACCGTAGCATTTATCGCTCGCATTTGCCGCCCATGAGCGTGGCGGCTGAAGCAGCCAAACGTTACTGAAAGCGCGGTTTATGACGAAGATAGGAACATTGTGAGGTTTGGATCGATGAAAATCTCAAAATGAAGAATAATCTAATACGTTAATGCATGTTTTATTCACAAAACATTGGTTTACACGCATTTATCATTGACAGTGGTGGGGGTGTGGGCGGTCCATGGAACGACCTGTCTGCGAGCAGGATGACAAACGGTGGTCGTCAAGGGTGAAGGGAGCGTAGTTCGAAGGGCGGAGTGACCGGAGGCCTTGATTAGTCAAGATGTTTGTTTACAAGAAACATGGGTTTCTGAGAGTTCACCAACAATTCTTTATAATATACCAGGATACACAGCTATTCAACAACCAAGGTCAATTTCTAATCATGGAGGGCTTTGTATTTACATAAAAGACAATTTGAAATATAAAGTGCTTAATCACCTTCCTACTTATCAATCATGGGAGAAACAATTCATTGAAATCACGGGTATGGGGAAAAACAATAAGTTAATTTTAGGAAATATTTATAGACCACCACGAAATAACAATGAAGATTACAACACATTCTCCAATGAATTGTCGGAACTCATTTCCCTTCTGACGAACAATTCGAATACAGAAGTGATCATTGGGGGTGACTACAATATAGATTTACTAAGGCATAAAACAAAACCTGCTTTCAATGAGTTTCTAGAAACACTATTTACACAATCATTTTATCCAGCCATAACTTATCCAACAAGAATAACCTGACACAGTGCTACACTGATAGATAACTTTTTCTGCAGATTCTCACCTAGATTCGACACTTACATCACAGGGATCCTCAACAATCGCATTTCAGATCATCAACCTTATTTCATTGCAGTTAACAGTGATCATAACACAACCAAAGCTAATCCAAGAATAATTAAATTTAGACGATTCACAGAAACAGAGATCAATAACTTTAGGACTGATCTAGCGGCAAGACTGAGGAATATAACGATCAACGAAGACCCAAATACAACCTTTAATAAATTTCATTTCATTGTATCTCCTTTACGTGACCCCTTGCATAACTTAAAACAGCTTGGGTTCGGAGATTGTTTGGGCTACTCGCAGGGTACTGATGGATGCCTCCTTTAACACGGGCTATTGAACTATCTTTTTTGAAGATAGGGATTTAGCCTAGTGGTTTGAGGCGTTTGTCCCTTAGTGCTGGCGGTTGATGCCTTATGCGAGAGTCCGTGGGTTCGAGTCTGGAAGAAGGGCGTGATGACCTTCACCTTGGAAACCCGTTTATTTCTTATTTCACATCTATTATTTGTATCTCCTTTACGTGACCCCTTGCATAACTTAAAACAGTTTGGGTTCGGAGATTGTTTGGGCTACTCGCAGGGTACTGATGGATGCCTCCTTTAACACGGGCTATTGAACTATCTTTTTTGAAGATAGGGATTTAGCCTAGTGGTTTGAGGCGTTTGTCCCTTAGTGCTGGCGGTTGATGCCTTATGCGAGAGTCCGTGGGTTCGAGTCTGGAAGAAGGGCGTGATGACCTTCACCTTGGAAACCCGTTTATTTCTTATTTCACATCTATTATTTGTATCTCCTTTACGTGACCCCTTGCATAACTTAAAACAGTTTGGGTTCGGAGATTGTTTGGGCTACTCGCAGGGTACTGATGGATGCCTCCTTTAACACGGGCTATTGAACTATCTTTTTTGAAGATAGGGATTTAGCCTAGTGGTTTGAGGCGTTTGTCCCTTAGTGCTGGCGGTTGATGCCTTATGCGAGAGTCCGTGGGTTCGAGTCTGGAAGAAGGGCGTGATGACCTTCACCTTGGAAACCCGTTTATTTCTTATTTCACATCTATTATTTGTATCTCCTTTACGTGACCCCTTGCATAACTTAAAACAGTTTGGGTTCGGAGATTGTTTGGGCTACTCGCAGGGTACTGATGGATGCCTCCTTTAACACGGGCTATTGAACTATCTTTTTTGAAGATAGGGATTTAGCCTAGTGGTTTGAGGCGTTTGTCCCTTAGTGCTGGTGGTTGATGCCTTATGCGAGAGTCCGTGGGTTCGAGTCTGGAAGAATGGCGTGATGACCTTCACCTTGGAAACCCGTTTATTTTCTTATTTCACATCTTTAATAAATTTCACGATGCTATTACTCAAGCAAACGATGTAAACTTCCCATTAATAACCGCCAAAGTAAATAAATATAAGCATAAAATGACCCCGTGGATTACCTATGGGCTCATCAGATCAATTAAGATTAGAGACAAATTATATAAAAAGTTAAAATCAACACCTAGGGATAGTTGGCTTTACGATATTCGTTCCATACAATTAAAAAATTACAATAAAATACTACGGAGGGTTATCAGCAATGCAAAGAAAAGTTATTATACCAATACATTCAATAAATATAAAAATGATATGAAAAAAAATTTGGTCAACCATAAATTCTATAATTAACAAAGCACCACAGAAATCAAATTTTCCTGATTCGTTCCAAATAAACAATTCAACAGTCACAGATACGGTACTGACGCTATTGCTAATGGTTTTAAAACATTCTTCACGAACATATGTCGAAATCTAGCCGCAGATATTACACCTCAAGGGCATACATATACAAACTACTTAAATCAACCTCGAGAGAGAACTTTCCAATTTACAACAGTAACTGTTACTATGGTAGAAAAAGTAATCGACAATTTACAGCCTACATGTAAACCAAGTTGTGGCTGGGACGGCATCTCAACAAAATTAGTCAAAATCTGTAAAAATGAAATATCANCCTCGAGAGAGAACTTTCCAATTTACAACAGTAACTGTTACTATGGTAGAAAAAGTAATCGACAATTTACAGCCTACATGTAAACCAAGTTGTGGCTGGGACGGCATCTCAACAAAATTAGTCAAAATCTGTAAAAATGAAATATCACATCACTTAACAACATTGATAAATCAATCACTTACTTCAGGCATTCTCCCAGATCGTTTAAAAATAGCAAAAGTGATACCTCTTAGTCTATGCAAGAAAGGTGAAAAAACTATTTTTGACAACTACCGCCCAGTCTCACTCCTACCATCATTATCAATAATTTACGAACGGATAATACACGACCAACTCAATACCTATTTTAATAATAATAACCTTTTTTATCCTAGTCAGTATGGGTTCAGACCAATGCATTCAACAGACCTAGCAGCCGCCGAAATAGTAGATAGGGTTACAACATCACTTGATAACCGTCAAAGAAAACTGGCCATATTTTTAGATCTTTCTAAGGCATTTGATACTCTGAATCATGATCCTTCTTTCAAAAATGATGTACTATGGACTATCCGACCAAGCAATAAAACTTCTACAAACAATCTACGACACGAAACGAAGACAGCATACACCACGAAAAGGACGTTGCGAGACGAAGACAACAGGTGGCGCTCGCGTCGCTTTTTTCTCGTTGTTGGCGACATTCTAACTAGTCTGGTTCCCTGACCTGCTGTATGATGGCGCTGACTGATGGTGCGCCTGACACAGAGGTCAGGCAAGCGCCGCGTCGATACTGATCACGTGATCGAAAATTGTCAGAATCCTGACAAAACTTTCACAATCTTGACACTAGAGGGTCTTGGGACGGGGTTCAACCAACACCCTCTAGTATCGTTCGAAGGTTACCATCTTGAAAAGTAGTGCAGCGGAAGGTTAAATGGAAAAATATCTACCAATTGTGATCAGGCTCCTAACGGTAACTCCATTAGGAGGAATGATGCGGTCAAACATGGCGGCGACTGGTCGATGACAGTGTCTATTTGTGTAACGTAGTGGAGAAAATCGGCACTGTTGTAGAGTTTGAAAATTTTCAGTGACGTCATGATTTCGCTACATCGGACATCAAGCCGGTTGTAAAGTGTTCTGACCCTATAATTCGGAATATTCTCACTTGCGATACCTGTACAGGCCGCTGCAGAGTCAGAGCTGATACTGGTACACCTAAAACATGCAGAACACCCGGCATTTTGACACTTTTCACACGTGATGTACAACTCGTTTACGAGATACCCCGATATCCCATAATAGTCAGCGCATGAGTCATGTTCTATTTTTAGACCAGTATTGACGCGGCGCCTGACTGACCTCTGTATCGCACCATCAGTCAGCGCCATCATACAGCAGGTCAGGGAACCAGACTAGTTATAATGTCGCCAACAACAATGGGAACGGGAGCGCCACCTGTTGTCTTCGTCTCGCAACGTCCTTTTCGTGGTGTATGCTGTCTTCGTTTCGTGTCGTAGATTGTTTGTGCTCAACAACATAAACATTTTCTCCATGCAAGACATGTTATAATGTATTAAAGATACATTCTTTATGCAAAACAATTTCTTCATCTTACAGAAAAAGTGTCTCCTGCATGGTTGTTTGTTCTCGTTTCGCAACATAAACATTTTCTACATGGTAGTTTGTTCTCGTTTCGCAACCTCTCTGTTCTCGTTTCGACGTCCCTTTTTTGCACTGATAACCGCCCATAGACTCAACTGGCAATCAGTCGATGTACGCGGGCTCTGCAGTAACTGCACATCGATAGTTCCTCTATTTCCCGTATGGCGGCAGCACTACAATTTATGAATGAAATTCCAAGTAGGTCATCTCATTATAATACTACGGAATTTACTATGACCAATCAGCAGCGAGGAGAGTGACATGAGTGACAGGGATGCCGATGGGATGACGGGGGCGACGATTCGATGAATCATCCGCAAGAACATGCGAAGGATGGTGTTAGCCGTGGGTCAACGACGTTCAGAGATACACTGCTAAATCCTCATTTAGTGCTACAACAATTTTCTGTCTTCACACGCCGCCATCTGGCTAAACTTGCAGCATAGACGCAGAATTCGCTGGTCTACTTCGGCTTATTCGGCGCCATGTTTGTTGTCAGTCCGTCGATCTCGTTCTGGGAAATCCCCGTGAGATTTTGAAATTTTCCCGGCAGTAAACATTTTTGTCGCCCAAATTCATTGAAATAATATTAATAAAAGATTTTTCATGAACGTTTTGTTGTATAAAACGTCGACGATACCGTAGTTTGATGGCTCAACGATGCTAGAAATCACACGAGATCAGTTTCAAGAATCCCGTCAGCTATGAAATAAATTGGGGAGCTATCGCGGGTCGCGATAGTTGAACGAGATTTCATTTTCACCCTCGCGAGTACATCGCTTTAATGTGGATGCAGCACCGTCCGATATCCAGGGGGTGTTGGATAAGCACAAGGACGTATTTGCCAAGGCACTGGGTACTGTAAAAGGATTCAAAGCAGATATCCGGATTCGAGAAGGAGCCCAACCGATCTTTTGTAAAGCGCGCCCAGTCCCATACGCGTTGTTACTTAAAGTGGATGCTGAACTGGACCGGTTGGAATCTGAAGGAGTGATCAAACGAGTCGAAAGGAGTGATTGGGCTTCACCCATTGTGTGTGTCCCAAAGAAAGATGGAACGATCAGAATCTGTTGTGATTTTAAGGTGTCTGTGAACCAATTAAGTGCTATCCCTGATAACATTGACTTGTGGAAAACACGTGAAAAACACGTCTCACGACATATGGAAAACACGGCTTTTTGCCACGTGAAATTCACGACTTTTTGCACCAACGCGCCACGTGAAAAAGCACCCGGGATTACCACGTCGTGGACTTTACGCGTACCAACGTCTACCATTCGGCATCGCCACAGCACCATCTATTTTTCAGGCGATGATGGACCAGATTCTTGTTGGAATTGAGGGAGTGAAGTGTCGGATCGACGAGATAGCCATCTGCACTACGCCTGAAGTGCACGTGAAAACAGTTGATGAAGTGTTGACTAGGCTGGCCAAGCATGGAATCAAAGCAAAATGGGTGAAATGTGAATTTGCGAAGCCAGGCATTGAGTACGTAGGGTATGATGTCGATAAGGACGGGCGTCATCCCATGATGGATAAGGTGAAGGCAATTCGCGACGCGACGCGACCCATAAATGTGCAGGAACGCCGTTCATATCTGGAGGAGTTGCTGAATTTTACGGTAACTTCATTCCGAACTTGTCTACACTTCTACATCCGTTGCATGAGTTGCTGCAGATCAAGAACAATTGGAATTGGTCCAAAGAGTATGAGGACGCTTTTGAAAAGTCGAAAACTGCGCTATTAGAGAACAACGTGCTTGTGCCGTATGATGTGCATAAGAAGCTGATACTCGCAACAGATGCATCCCCCACCGGTGTGGGGGCCGTTTGTCTCACGAAATCGATGGCAAGGAAAGGCCTATTGCGTTTGCATCCCGGATGCTGACGAAAAGTGAAAAAAACTACTCCCAGATTGAAAAGGAGGCATTGGGCATCGTATATGGTGTTAGGAAGTTCCATAAATATCTGTACGGGCGTCAATTTCATCTCTTCACTGATCACCAGCCCTTGGTGAAGATAATGGGTCCCAAGACGGGGATTCCCGCTTTAGCTGCAGCTCGTATGCAAAGATAGGCGATCATACTACAAGCATATAACTATACCGTATCCTACCGCAAGTCTGCAGATAATGGAAACGCGGATGCAATGTCGCGATTGCCCTGTGACGAGCCAGCAACCAAGGAGGACATGGGCTGGTATTCATAATAACGTAGCATATGCTTTTACTTCATTTTTTAAGTATTTAGCACGCACCATATTCATAAAAAAGGGAAGGATTGCTTAAACTTTTGAGCATATGCTTGACGTCAAAGTACCTGCTTCAAGACATCGAGCAGATACTAAATGTAGAAGCATCTCCTTCGGTACGTATTCATAAAGAGCAGTATTTAGCATAAACTACAAGCATATACTTTGAAAATTCTAAGGTTGCTTCAGACCAGACTTGAACGTCGATGCGATCACTTGTGTTTGGCATGGCTGCCTACATGGAACTTGTGGAAGGTGCAGGGAGGAAAACAAAGGTCTATATGCCCAGAAAGTCATGTCAGCCATCGTACTACAGACGTTTTTATCGTTTTGATGAAGAAAACGTGGACTGGCTAGCTACTCATTTCTTGGAGGAAACAGGTGAAACACGAGGTGGGGCACTTTCAGCAAAGCGACGGATGGAAATCTTCCTCCGTTATGTTTCAGACCCCGGATTCCAAATTGGTGTCGCGGAAGATGTCGGCGTTTCTCAGCCGACGGTTTCACGCACTTTCCACCAAGTGATGGACGAAATTGTTGAAAAATGTGGACTCTGGATAAAGTTTCCTAGTACGGCCCAGCAGATGCAGACTGCCATGGAAAAATGGCAAGCTACCCACGACAGGCCTTTTGCGATAGGAGCTGTGGACTGCACACATGTTAGAGTTTTGAAACCTCAGGGACGTTTTGCTCATGGTGATGAATACGTTAACAGGAAGGGACATGCATCGCTTAACGTTCAGGCGACATGTGATGGGGAGGAAGCTTTTACAAGTGTGGTTGCGCAGTGGCCCGGGTCAGTACACGATAGTCGGATTTAGAAAAATTCTGACGTGTGTGGTCTACTTAGCACGATGGAGACGGAGGCTCTTCTCCTTGCCGATGAAGGATACGGTATTGCCCCTTGGCTACTGACTCCATACAAAAACCCTGAATTGCCAACAGATGTTACCTTCAATCGGGTTATGAAGAAAGAACGTGCTATCATTGAGAGGTGTTTTGGGCAAGTCAAAAAACGATTTCCCATACTTAGAGAGCAAGTACGGATACCTCTCCACAGAGTTCTTGGTTTGATAGTTTCCTGCTTCGTACTGCATAACGTTGCAAAGTATCTTGGTGACCCAGATGATGATTTCTTTGATGAGGAGGATGACGGGCAAATGCCAAACAACGCTGATGGGGAGGACGACAACGATGCAAACATCCGTCGACTTGGTCAGCAAAGAAGACGGGATGTCGCCCGCCTGTTAGAGCAACAGTTGAATTGAACGACTCACAACTGGACTTTTTAAAATGATGCCAAAACACGCATGAAGCTGTAACTGTTTATTCCTTAATTAATACTACATTATACAGCAACCAACAGTTTTGATAATGCAGTGAGGTGGGAAAAGGTGGATGTTTTTTGCAGCCCTCTGAAAATTAAATCTGGTTGGTTAAGGCACACTGTACATGTATCTCATGACTCTGATAAATCAAACAGATTTCGTTTTCGGATGGCTGCTAAAAACCATCCACTATGGCACGCCGAAACGGAAAATATTCAGATTGGATTATATCTATGCAGAACTTTCTACAAAACCGTTCAGAACTTTCTACAACCATTCAGAACTTTCTACAAACGTTGAGAACTTCCTACAACCATTCAGAACTTTCTACAACCATTCAGAACTTTCTACAAAACCGTTCAGAACTTTCTACAACCATTCAGAACTTTCTACAACCGTTCAGAACTTTCTACAACCATTCCGAACTCTCTACAACCATTCAGAACTTTCTACAACCATTCAGAACATTCATACGATGCCACGCCAAAACGGAAAATATTCAGATTGGATTATATCTATTCAGAACTTTTTACAAACGTTCAGAACTGATTTATATCTATGCAGAACAATAAATTATCCTTGCTGATCGAAATATTCATTCAGAACGAGATATATCTATGCAGATCAAATTATCTATTCAGAACTATTCTATCCATGCAGATCAAATTATCTATTCAGAACTATTTTATCCATTCAGATCAAATTATCTATTCAGAACAATTTATATCCATTCAGATCAAATTATCTATTCAGAACNAATTTGAAATACCTTGGAAAATGGATTAAAATATGGTTCATTTTATTTTATTTTTCATATCAAAGCAAACATTATTCTTTCTGATGATAGACATAAATGTTTATAACACAGTTTAATGAAAATATATCTTTTTACAATCATTACTGTAACCGAGGTTGATACAATACTATACTATACTTGAAATAAGCGCTGGGGACGAGGTGCCAAGAATCTTGGAAGTGAATCCAGGGTCTAACGATCGAAGCCGAAAATGACCTCGTCCCAAGGCAAAAGCAGAAGAAATTTCGAGTTAGATCCTGGGGACGAGGTTGGTGTCCGAGGGGAAATGCGAGTGACGGAAATTGCCGAGCAATTGCCTTCGGAAGTCCCGAATGCCATCCCCACTTGAATCAACCTCGTTCCCAGGGGTCGTTCGTTTTCTGACAATATGGCGGTCGCGTTTGTGAGCGAGTGGTCCGCAACCTCGTCCCCAGGGTATAGGTCGCTCAGACAACCTCGGACCACTCGCTTACTAACCCCTGGCATCAGGTTTGGATTTAACGCACGTGATTGGTTGACGAGAAACCGTCAAATATACCCAAGAATATACCGAACGAAATTTTCAAAATATTTTGGATCAAACCAGAAGGTCAGACGTCTATCTATATCCAGGTTTGATGATTTTTTGTAAAAAGAATTTAAAAAAGCACAAAAAAGTAAGTATTTCAAATTGATTATTTTGACTCGTGCTGCCACGTATACTTAGACCAAGATTCCTGGTCAAACAACCGAAGCTGATTCCAGGGTTAGTGACGCGACCGCCGTTTTGTCAGAGAGCGAACGGCGCCTGGGAATGAGGTTGAGTGGTCCGAGGTTGTCTGAGCGAACTATACCCCTGGGGACGAGGTTGCACTTGAATCGCGCGCCATCTTGCATGTCTTGCTCATGGAATGTTGGGTACTACGTCATCAACAAGGGAGAGAAGTTGGCCTTCCAAAACAAGTATTCAGGACTACTTTTTCTTCTGAAGCAACTATTCAGTTCTGGGCGTCGAAATAACTGTTCAGGACTACTTTCTAAAACAACTATGCTGTTCGGAGGCGAGGTTAGATATGAATAATATAGATCAATCTGAATGGATAAAATAGTTCTGAATAGATAATTTGATCTGCATAGATATATCTCGTTCTGAATGAATATTTCGATCTGCATGGATAATTTATTGTTCTGCATAGATATAAGTCAGTTCTGAACGTTTGTAAAAAGTTATGAATAGATATAATCCAATCTGAATATTTTCCGTTTTGTAGAAAGTTCTGAATGGTTGTAGAAAGTTCTGAATGGTTGTAGAAAGTTCTGAATGGTTGTAGAAAGTTCTGAACGGTTTTGTAGAAAGTTCTGAATGGTTGTAGAAAGTTCTGAATGGTTGTAGAAAGTTCTGAACGTTTGTAGAAAGTTCTGAATGGTTGTAGACAGTTCTGAACGGTTTTGTAGAAAGTTCTGCATAGATATAATCCAATCTGAATATTTTCCGTTTCGGCGTGCCATAATCCACCGTAACCTTTATGATGAAGCGGTGTACATATTTTTGTAGGAAAAGTTACTTTCATCAAACAAGACAATTAAGTTACCATAACTGAAAGAGAACTGAAAAAATGTCCATGTTCACATCTGCAAATTCTTTATGTTAATCTCATTATGTTAATAAACAGTTTACTTGTCATTCTCCTGTTTTATTTGTTCCATCTGCATCCGGGCAAGCTTCAGTTGCTGAAGCAAAACAAGCCTTTGCAGTTCTGGCGTGGTCAAATCTCTGGTTTCATCAGTTTCTCCATCAAGCTTTGCCTTTTTCTCTTTTGGAGCAGGTGGGGGTGGAATAGCAGTGGAAAGAGTCTTCTGCCTCGAATGACCAGGAGTAGGGTTCGGGCTCTCTGGATACTGACGTTTCTCACCAACACCAACTGCAATTCCTCCTGTAAGGCAAAAACATGCTGACATCATACTGCTAAATTACACCCAACTGGACATGGCTGCTACAGGTATTTAGATAAGTGGTATTACAAAATTTTGAAAATCAAGTCGTCATTTAATTTGCAGAATATAGGCCTACATTTATAATGTACTTACCCTTGACGCAAGAAATAGATGGGTTTCGTTCCATGTCCATTAGCTCAAGAAGGGCGGCTTCCCAGTCTTTCAGGACTACTTTTTGTTGCCAGTTGCTTTGACGTCGCTCTTCTTTTTTACTTCCCCTTTCATATTATTAATTTTTTTCAAAACCTGTTGGGCTGTCAGCTCCACGTTTGCGAGTTCATGGTAGTCCTTAATAAAAGCGTTCAGGGCTGCACTTTTCTTAGCCTTCATACTCGGCAGTTGGGATTTGTTCAGCAAAACTGCATGTTTTTCTAATACCCGTACAAACAGAAACTGTTTGTCCTGGTCGGCATTAGCCTCCGATTGCACCGTCACCTCTTCGTCTGACATGCTGCGAAGCGTGGTGTTTCCGTGTGAAAGGGTTAAACTGCTCTCGCCTGCACAATGGTTTATGCAATCAAATAGATCATGTAATCGCGTTAAAATGAAACCAACCCGACTTCCACGACTGATTGAACAGGTATTTACCACAAAACCACAAAGCATTTGCTTCGAGTCTCCAAGTCTAGCATTCTCTACCAAATGCTCGTTTTATGAATGTGAAATCAAGCATAAGCTTCACCTTATGCTAAATACTTCGAGAAAAAGTACTTTCTAGAAGTATTTACTTAGAAGTATCTGCTAGTTTTTATGAATACTAGCCATGGATGCCGAGGTCTTTTTCTTCTCCTTGATAGATGAACTACCAATCAGTGCGAGAGACATTAGCAAGAGAACAAGTCGGGAACCACTTCTGGCTAAAGTGCGCCATTACGTTCAAAATGGGTGGCCTAGCTCCCTTTCCAAAGAGGAAACAAGTTTGAAACCCTATTTTCGAAGGAGGGACGAGCTGTCATTGCAACAGAATTGTGTTATGTGGGGTATGCGAGTCGTGGTTCCCGTTGCATTCCGCCGGAGGCTGCTGAATGAACTTCATGAAGCACATCAGGGGATAGTCGCTACAAAGTCGATTGCACGAAGATACCTCTGGTGGCCACGACTAGATAATGATATTGAGGAATTCACGAATAGTTGCGAGATTTGCCAGGCTGTAAGGCGGGCGCCACCGGCGGCGCCACTATATCCATGGAAGTGGGCGACTCGACCATGGCAACGAGTACACGTGGACTTTGGAGAGAAAAAAGGTGATCATTTCTTCATCTTAGTCGATAGTCATTCTAAATGGGTGGAGGTGGAGCGTATGGCATCAGACACGACAACATAAAGGACAATTGCGGTACTCAGATCGTGGTTCGCGCGATATGGTTTTCCAGAATCCCTTGTGTCCGATAATGGACCACAGTTTATCTCAGGAGAATTTGCACTTTGCACGTTTTCTTAAATGCAACGGTATTCGTCACAAACTGGTGCCAGCCTACCACCCTGCCTCTAATGGGGCAGCCGAACGCACGGTACAAATAGTGAAGTCAGCACTGTTGAAAGAACTGGAGAAAGTGAAACAAGGTGGTACCAAACTTTCTGTAGATCACCAACTGGCAAACTTCATGATTACGTATCGGAGTACCCCCATTCAGTCACCGGTCTGACCCCTTGTGAATTGTTTCTGGGACGTGCGGTCCGTACTCGCTTCAGTGTGTTGTTACCCAACCTGGAGGACCATGTCATTGGGAAACAATTGGAACAGACTAGGTATCTCATGATAAGAAAGTGAAATACCGAGAATTTCAGGAGCAAGGCATTGTCAATGTGATGAATGCTAATGGTCCAGACAAATGGTCAGTGGGTACTGTAGTTAAACAGATGGGGCCTCGTTCCTACCTAATGCGCGTAGGTCGTACCTTAAGAATTGTACATGTGGACCATCTATTGAAATCAGGTTGTGAAGTGCCACAGTGGGACAATTCAGAGACAATTCAGGTCGAATCAGATTTTCCATTGAACAGTGAGGTTGAACAGCAGGGGTTAAATCTACCAATCACGTCACCCAGGGACGCCACTAGATCACCGGCCTTTGCCAGGTCAAGTTCCAAGTGTTGGATCGCTGACACCGCCACTCGAGCCTCAGGGGGAGATTCCACAAAACGGGGCTCCAGGGGTGGTGCAGACTCCGACACTACGCCGCTCACAGAGAGTCATCAAGGCACCTGTCAGACTTAATTTGTAGACATGGTTGAGTGCATAGGGGTTTTGTGGGTTCCATTTATATTTCCGGGTTCCATTGATACATGTATTTCCAACGAGACAGCCAGTAGATGTGCTTACATTTTGCGCAGAAGGTGTTCTGATATTCAGTATGTTTCTTGTTTTTTGTTTTTGTTTCTCATCTCTTTGAGTCGTTATTAGAAAAGGAGTTCCGAGCCTAGTGAAGTGTTATGTAGTGTCCAGGCACAAGTCATGGACAGATGGATCATGCGCGTTAGAATAGAAATAAATGAGATGGCGCCTAAATGAACAGGAGTGTTGCCTCGTATTTATTTACAAAAATCCTTACATGGTATTCATCCTGCCTAGAGTTAAGAGGACACGACAGACGATGTCAATACGGATTCATCGTTTTCGTGGTCCAAGACATGATGTTAAAACATTTTTGGTGTCATTCCTGAACCTACGCCCAGCACCTAAAATGTACATGTAAAAATTTACAGCATGGTTAGCCTGAGTAAATGTCACAAAAACCCAGTGTATGACATCGGCACGTAAAAGCCAGTAGAGTTGGGTGAAGTCGTACATCGCAGTGACAGCGGGAATGGTCCACAAAATCTCGTAAAGTGAGAACGGTGTGCAGAGTATGAAGAAAGCCAATGAAACTAACAGAAGCATTTTACCGAGTTCCTTGTTCTTCTCACTCTCGTCTCTGTTTGTAATTGTCTTTCTTTCATTGGCTGCTTTACGAATGTTGACAAGAATCAGGATGTTCGAAACAGCAATTACTAGGAAGGGAAGCGTGGTCAGGACACCAAACTGGTAGGCAGAAACTAAAGTTTCCACAAAAGGATACTCCTTGACATCAATTCTAGCAACGAATAAGCTGACTAAATCAGTCTCCACAAAACCAAGTTTATAAGTAAAGAATATGTTGACATCAATTGCAGCTGGAATTACTGTCAGAATTATTACAGTCTTAAATGCCTTGTTCGCGGTACAAAGTGATTTTGCCTTCAATGGAAAAAGAACAACGATCGCACGATCCACGGTCATGGCAGCCAGTGAGAGACGAGAGGCTTTGGGGAGTACATACGCTATATATACCACTACCCTGAAATAGATGTAAGGGAGAATCACATGTCATATTAGTGTCCAAGGGCGGATTGGCATATACTCTCCCGAGTCCGTGTAGTCAAGAAAAGAGAACAGTCTGTTCTAAAATATAACCCTGACATTGCCCACATGGCATAGTTATCTGAGGTAGTGGTCTGGGCCAATACAGGTATTCATAAAACTACCTAAAGCTGCGTGTACACTGCGGTCTTAAACCGGTTTGAAACCGACTTGAAAGCAATATAACGCCTGAAAAGATTATTTAGCCGTTCAGACTACATTTGCCTTGTAACGTTTTCAAACCGCCCTAGCAAAACCACTTCACGAAGTGGTCTCACATCGCTTTCATATCGCTGTCGCTGTGACGGTTTGGCTGCAACTGGTGTCTGAACGCCTCAATGCGCAACCATATCGATACAGCCATGCACATGCGCAGTGATGCCGCGATATTGCAGTGTTTACAGTCGCTCCAGATGGCGTGCTTTATAACGCATTGATATCGGTTGTGTCTGAACGACCCAAAGCGGTATGAAAGCGGTACCCGTATGAAAACGCTTTCATATTATCAGACTGTTTTCCGGAGACCGTTTCGGGGAAAACGGTTTGAAGTCGCTCTCAGTGTGAACACAGCTTAAAGGGGAACTGACCACTTTGCCAGCCAAACTGGGCTACCTACACCTCAAAATGCCTTATGATATCACTTCAGGACTCACAACAGTTTGATTCGAAAATCTCCACCCACTTCGGAAATAAACACCAAAATGTAATTTTCGAATTCAAATTTCCCGCTCAATTAGTGATGTCATTCAGAGAACCATTACAATGTAGTGACCATTGCAAAATGTGCTATATCTGTATGTAAGACAGCTGGACAGAATATATTTCTAATGTCAACCACATTGCCGTGATTGAGAATCAATAAGTCAGCCATGTGGGGATCTTTACACCTGAAATTCAGGTGAAAATACAGAAATAATTGAAAATACCATATTTAGAGATTTCGATATCTTAGTCAATCACGACAGTTTGTTGAATAATAATATCCTTCCTGAGACAGTTAGTGTTTACTTTGGACTTTTCCTCCTAAATCAACACTTTGAGTCAGAAAGTGCGCTTGACAGGTCTCCAGGATAAAGATTTGGTACATTTTACAATGGATGACTATAGAAATGGTTCTAGGAATGACATCACTAATTGAGCGGGAAATTTGAATTCTGAGAAATACATTTTTGTGTGTAGTTTGAAAATGAGCTGAGATTTTTTCACCAAATTTTTGCCAGCCATAGAGTGGTGTCAAACCCATTTGGTACAGCAAAAATAGACGTTATATTTGAAGGGGTCAGTTCCTCTTTAAGGTTATGTAAAGTTATTTTTGACGCTAAAAATCTGACTAACTGCACAAAAAATTGGGAAAATAAGGCTCGGGGCCCTCGGGAACCGTCATAAGAAGGTGCCCCGAGCCTTATTTTCTCAATTCAGTGTGCAGTTAGTCAGATTTTTTGCATCAAAAATTCAAGATTTCGAGTCACTTTTCATAACCCTTACGTCTACGTTTGACAATCCTTTGTTCAACACAAAAGATAAGTATCACACTTTGATTTACGTATTTTTATGAATATGTACCCAGATATACAGTGTACAATGCCTGTGGTTATGAATTAAGTGGCAAGACATGTATTCATGAGGGCGGTATAATGAAAACACGAAGTCATGTATGAAAACCAGTGATCTTTTGGATTTATTCGAGGTGAAGAATAATTATGCTTGTTAGCTGCATCGGCTTCCGCCATCATGTGCTGTTTAATCTATTCTTATCTACCCGGTTGCATAAATATAGGTCCGTATATTGGAATGCTCGTTAACGTAAAAGAGTTCCTCAGGGCGACGGTTCTCCTGTTGAGAACAATAGCCTTCAGGAACTCCTTTACGTTGAGGAGCATTTTCAAAATACGGGCCTGTGTCATAAATTTAACGCCCTTGGTGATTTTTAAGCTCAGCGCCGAGATAAGCAGAATATAAGCGGGATCCCCCGTTGGTGGTAGACAGACAATCCCAATAATACGGAATGCTTTCTGCCCATCAGTGGCACCAAATCGCACAAAGACATTTTTTACAATCCCGTGTGCGAGCATGGCGATCTTTTCGGGCTTATTGTAATCTGATGTGACGGGTGAGCAGGTATGTGATCTGTCTGTATGATGTCTCAATGGCGAGCAGGTCTGTAACTTGGCTGTGGTGTGTCATGGGAATGAGCTGCTAACCTGGTCTAGTCTGCCGCACTCTCTGACCTGGCTGTGGTATGTATTATGACGAGCAGAATAAGAGCTGTCAGTCAGTTGACCAATAGGAGTCACTACGGTTCAATTCAATGCCTAGGGGACCCATTCACGGTTGATTAAGCACCAATCAGGATAATATTCTAGTGTATTGGTCTGCTAGAATTTTGCTGCCGTCTTTTGGCGATACGTGCGGTTGACTACCGCTATTGTGACCTGCTGGCTGCATGGCGTGTCGTAGTCGAGTAAGCAGCGATGCTGGGACCAGCGCCCGATTGGTGAGGACATCGGCTGGTACGTAATGAATAATAACAGCGACTCTAATGCCAATCTGTGACCATGTCCGGGAAAACCAGGCAAAAACTCTCCAGGCATCGTGACGAGGCCCTTGATTACCATGTTATGTTATTGCTGTAGAATAGCCTGTTTTTGTCACTGAATTGTTTTCAGCCTTTGTGTGCTACTATGGCTGTAACCATTAACCATTTCCTCCTGGGAGACTTTTGCCTAGTTTTCCCAGATCGGGTCATCTGAGATTCCATGCGTGTTGGTCCGATCCCCCCCCCCCCACAAGTCCGACATCCCACAAGTCCGACATCTCACAAGTCCGACGTCCCGCAACTCCGACATCCCACAAGTCCGAAGTACCATAAGTCCGAACTCCCAACCCGTTCTTGTCGGATTTATGGGATGTCGGACTTATGGTACTTCGGACTTATGATAGGCCTACCTTTCTCTGAACGTCGGACTTATGAAACCTTTCCCTAAACGTCGGACTTGTGGGATGTCGGACTTGTGGTGCTTCGGAATTGTGGTACATTTTTAAAGTGATTTTTCCATTGTCTGACTTATGATACTTCGAACTTTTGGGATGTCGGACTTGTGAAGTGTCGGACTTATGGGGGACACCGTTGGTCCTGCCAATAAGATTTCCCATCACAGGAATACTGCCTGTAAATATGGATCAAGAGATTTCTGGTGCGGATAAATTCTGTCAACCAGAAAAAGGAACCTATAGTTTTTACATACCAAAGCGTGATCATCAAATCGTTCATGTCAAGAGCAAATTCTCTCCTTGTCTCAAAAAGTACGACTAACATAAGGTCCACCAAGTATACCGAATCTATAACTGCTAGAGCTGACATATAAACACACGTGCTGATGTGCCTGTATCCCTTCTTTGTCGTGACCAGGAGGGATATCACATTGCCAACGACGCCAACAATTGTAACAAATATCGGCGCCCAATTTGTGAAAATGTTTCGCACGATTAACAATATCCATAACCTATCGGCGCCCGTGTCTGCAGTGGTTTTATGAAGGTGTTCTCGATGTGTGCTGTTGTCAGCCATTTTCCTCGTGTCCCTGTCACGGTCAAGTTTTTGCTCCGTGGAGACCGGAGTGTAGCTGATGTAAACACCGACCGCGTTGACTAGCAATTGTGTTCAGTTCTCCTGACTGTGTGCACTTGTTCCAGTAAACCTTTCTTCTTGGTGATCAGCAACTACAGCAAAGAAGTTCTCATATTGGTCTCGACACTGTGATGTAGGGCCTACACATCAGTAACTTAGTTTGGTCGTTTTATTGGTTACTAGTAAATACCCGTGCTACGCACGGCGCGGTGTTGAGGGAAGCCATGTGGAGGAGGGGGTGTTTTACTGGGACTCCCTTGATTGGACTGTGGTGGGGATCCACCTCGGTGAAAACGTTCTCACCGTGGTGGCAACATTCTCACCGCGGTGGAAACGTTCTCACTGCGGTGGAAAGGTTTTCACCGCGGTGGAAACTTCTAAAAATTTTACAAACCCCCCAAGAAAAAATGCAAACGTAGGAAAAAATGCAAAGGCAAATATTTTTTATCAGTGAGCTCTATGGGCCACCGTAGTAAAGACATCATACCAGTGAATAAATATTTGTAAATCACAATTTGGCACACGCGCCTTTAATAGCAGAAGACATTCAGCTCATGCAGTAGAAGACCAGGTTACCCTTCCTACCTTCTGCGCTGTCAAATCGAAAACTCGACGCAATGATCCCGGAACCCGCCGACGGCGGCAGCACACGACGAAGGCCTTTATGGATCGCTACTGATATTTTTATAGTGTAGGTGATTTTCGGGTTTGTAGCTCATAGGCGTTCGTTTGGTACCAAGGGGATGAAGTTGCTCGTTGTAATGGCTGCCCATCAATAGATAATTAGGAAAGATGTAGATAGTGACTCTTACTGTGGAGAAAGCGATGTTGGATTTAAAGATATTTGGGTGTTTTTGGAGATGCACAAGTATTCTTGACGTAACGATATGCCACCGCCTGTTGCAAGCGCTGTACTGGGCTGCGTCGTGTACGGCAGTGAAGTGTGCATTGTGTCAGGCGGTTGAACAGCACAAGTTTTCGTGACGTCATGGGTTTCAGCCGCCGGCTTATGATGTACACGTTGCTTGGGGAAGTACAGTGCAGAAATGAATGCAAAAAGTCAGGCGATTCAACAGCTCAGATTTTGATGACATAGTTGGAACAAATCTATATGCCCATTGCGTATGGTTGGCCTCTGGGGTGGGAGAGTGCAGTGTGTGTGTTGGAGAGTGGGAGAGGTCACGTCGAACATGTCGAGTGGGATTTTGTTTGTTTTTTAATGTAGGCCTACTATACTTTTGTTTTCGGGACGCAAGGGGCTACGCTGCGTGTGGCTTCCAGTCGGCTGTGTGTTTTTGTGTAGGCCACATGTTGCTCTATTGCAAACAGAGGGTGAAAAGAAGAGGACATCATGGACTCCTAGGCCTACCGATACATACCCTTATTTTACGGCTTCCAGTCGGTTGTGTGTTTTTTTTTCGTGGGCCACTGTTGCTCTAGGCCTATTCCAAACAGAGGGGCAGACACCAACACTCTGTGAGAGGATGCATTGGCCATACGTGGACAATGCATCCTCTCACCAACCACCCATTCTGCCAATAGTTAGGCCTACCATCCACATTGACCACAACCATTCCACCTTGGCGGCAGAGTCGGTTGGCGTTCGCCTGTCACTGTAGTGTAGCTAGGCCTAGGCCTATACGGTACGTTCACCGCCTTTAGTTCTTCAGGGGCATGCCCTATTACCTTCCGTTTTCAGTTATAACTTTATCACTCATTGTTGCACAAAACAACCATCTATTCAGAAACAAATCCTCTAAAGATCCCTACCCCCACCCTGGTTCCTTTAACTCTGGATTGAAGCTCGTGAAATTTCCCAGGTTGTATCGCTTGGCTGTCGCTTCCTGAATACAAGGTTCACGTAATACGGCTGTCATAAGAGTGACCGCTGACAGCCATCCGGTTGTTGTAATCATTAAGTAACAACGTGAATATAACACTAGGTGTTTTTATTCGTGAAAACAAGTATCAGAGCCCGGGGCAGAAAGCAGTTATGTTGTATCCAACATATATCACCTCAGGCACATTTTTTCCTTGCTACTCATTTGGCCAAAAGGGAGACAAGGCCAATTATTTCTGTAAACCACGTGACGGAGCTTTAACCCTTCAAACTGCCACTACATGCATGAGTTATAGCTCAGCATCTCTCCCCTGGCGGCGAAATAGTAGTCCGGCAGAAGTAGGGTTGAACCCGGAAATGTCTTATACAAGCCTTTCGGCGACCTAGTTCACTAGAGGTTGTGATAGGCAGGGGGGATTTTTTCATGAAGCGGTGAAACCGTCAGTCGTTGCAGTAATTACTATTGGGTAGGCCTATGTGCTGTCATTTCACAAAGAAGAAAGGGACAAGAGACGGTTTACAACAATACATGTACTTGTATTTGATCTTCATTGCCATTACAGCATTACATCAGTCACAGTTTTCATAAATGGATGTCCATTTTCTATAGTCTATACATCCTCAGCAACCAGCATTGTTTGTTTACATGCTGAGCATTCCATTCCAGGGACCTTATTCACAAAAATTCGTATATTTGTTGAGTTACGGTACCGTAAAGTACTATTTTACGGTACCGTAAATATCTATCAAGACTTGTATTCACCAACTTTCCGTAACGTAACTTACGGTACCGTAAACTGAATAAAAAACCGCCTGTTCCATTTAATCTTTTGAATTCTTTCGAATTTCAAATGAATTTGGTTAATTTATTCCTCATCTAGTACTCTAGGCCGATTGGTGCAAACTCGGACCATACTGACGTAATCTTTGCGGAGGGATATTCGTTGATCAACTCCATGAATTATGCGGTAAAGATGTAAAGATGACCTGTGAATTCACCGAGTCATGGAGTAGGGTGTGGGCGGTTATATCCGCAAAAAGTAGACCCGTTGACAAAACAGAGACGTAGGTTACAAAATCCGAGACGTGCTTTTAGAAAACAAAGATGTTCTTTAGCAAAACAAAGATGCTCATCAACAAAACAGAGACGTTTGGTGGCGACCGTGGCAGTTAAAGGTGAATTAGAGGTCTTATAAACCCCTGTCCAGACAAATTTTAATGAGGTCGAATTTGGTTGGATGTTGGTGCATGATGATGTCCCATCATGCCTCAGCAGGAATTAAGATAAGGGGGCGCTGCGATGGTTTTCGTGAAAATTGGTTTTTACTGTAGTTGAGCCCATGGGTTAATATTTTTTATAAATTCCTTCGCAGTGCATTAGTACTAGGATGTATCTAAAAAAACGACTGACGCAAAACTAAAATAATAGGTGGCGTTTCTGAGATATTTAATTGCAGGTTGATGCGATTACATTTGGTGTATGAGTTAGGCCCCTATCGAGCCTACAAAGAATGGTATGTGAGATCAATACTCTAAACTCCCACTTACCTGTCGCATTCCTGAATTCGGAAAAAAATAAATCCTAAGTTGAAGATAATGAGGTGGGGGTATGGTCAGAAACAGAATGTCCTGACCACTTACTTGTTCCCCTCTCTAGCCTGGTAAAAAATGAGAGCGTGCGATATCTTCAACTTAGGATTTGGTGATTTTTTTTCCGAGTTCAGGAATGGGACAGGTAAGTGGGAGTTTAGAGTAATTAGGTTCACCTGACCTACTTTTAGAGCTCATTTGCATAAAAAAGCTTCAATCTTTAATTAGCACTCATATCTAGCTTACAGTTGTGCTCAAAAGTTAGTGAACCCCACCATGGAATGCATATTATCATGGTGTATTCCAAGAATTGCTGTTTTATTGTAAAGCTCGCTNGGACAGTTGTGAATGGCTCTTTTGACGTAACAGGGAAGAGAATGTCCTGCAATGTACATGATTTATAGGCGAGCTTTACAATAAAACAACAATTCTTGGAATACACCATGATAATATGCATTCCGTGGTGGGGTTCACTAACTTTTGGGCACAACTGTATATTTAATGTGTTAATTTCGTCGAATATGGTGCAAATTTGCTTAATATCTGATGCAAGTGCAAATTCACCGACAAAGTAAGAAAATTGGCACATTTGCAGAAAAACAACAAAGTGCTGTTTAATTTTTCATGGTGTAAAATATATTCCATACAGTTGGTAACTGTTTTAAAAACTTTCTGTATGTCTCACCTAAGAAACAGAAGCGTTAAATTGACCTTGTTGCAAGAAATGTATATTTGGTGGACTTTTCTTTACATTTGCGCCCGTATTTTAAGCAGTCCTCAAAATGTGTCACCTTTTGACCTCTGGAGACCTCATTATTTAACCGATTTGCATATTTCTGTCGTCTGAAGGAGTACGATCATTTTGAGCGGTAGTTTGAGGCTGTAGACCAAAAAATAAAGAATCTACAGATGTTTACATTACCCCTACCCCAAAATTTTAGTCGAATATATTGGGTCACGAAAATAGGGAAAATGGCAAATTTCTCGGTAAAGCGCAGAATACAACTTCCAAGACTGTCTGATCCTTATGCCCCAGGATGGGCTACACCTAGAAATGACAGCAGAAATTTTGCAACAGAAATCATAAATAAAGTGGTGTCAGCTCCTGGACTAAATGGAGCATTGATTCGTAAATCGCAACGGTGGATCCATCTTGGCTACCAAGGGTTGTGACATCGCTCCGCCCTCCGACTACGCTCGTACGTACCCTTGGCATCTTTCGCAGTCTTCACCTGTATTTCACTGGCTGTTCTGTTATCATCCCTCCGTTCAAATATGCATTTGGTACTACCACATTTAATCTTTTTATTTCAAATAGACATGTCATTAGATTGTGTTTATTGACTTTCTTATCATTGGGGAATTGCTAGGCTACTTATCCTTATTAGCTCACCTGTGAGCTATAGTCGTCACGCGCCGTCGTCCGTCGTCGTCCGTCGGCGTCCGTCGTCGTCGTCGTCCGTTAGCAGGGCACGTTTCGTAACCGCTGGGCCTATTGGCACCAAACTTTGTACATATGTGTCACTAGGTGACATGACCTCAGACACC
>NMRB01002580.1:77338-99448 GCA_002633025.1 Notospermus geniculatus | reverse complement strand
TGTGAAATATTCCCTCTGTCAACTATTCCCTCTGTCAAATATTCCCTCTTTGAATTATCGCGCTGAGATTTTGGCGGAAAATACCGCCCATAGGAGACCTTGTGGATCAAAATGGCACGCGATGACTGCGACATTGGAACTCGTGTGTGTGAGCCCTGTCGTGGACATACTATGAGGTGGCATTCTGACAGGAAACGCTTGCGAACTTCAAGATAGTAGCAGTGGCTTGGCGTACTGCCTACCTTAATCAATATCTTGCCTTTTAGCTGCTCTGGAGATGGTATGGAATCTTGCCCTTCAACATGTTCGAGTGGTTCTGTTAACAGCTTTCCTACAAAAAAGCATTAAGCATAACCAGTAATAGCACTAATGGTAACAATTTGAACATTTCGTTAACTGTAAGTGGGGGAAGTGTGAATATCAATGAACGCTGCCAGTCTACGGTGCTGATCTTGCTTGTGTGAAATCCGGCAGTCTGCTGCTAAGAGTTTGGTGGTTTACCAAGGAAAATAGGTATAACTAATTAGCAAATTATTGCTTGCACTGGTCGGCCAACACTCTGCAGCTTTTCAGTTAGTCAGTGGAAGCTGTTGGAACTACTTCCTATTGAACAGAGTGCCGCACTGTTTCTTTGGCCATTTGAAGACCTGAGAGTTCAGGCGTGACCAATTCACGTCGGTCCATTCGAAAGAGAGCGAAGAAGATGGCGGCCATTTTGATCGCCTCTTAAAAGTCGGCCTGACCCTTGACACCTCACCTTTCAATATCTCTGTCATGTGCCTTGCCATGACTTCCTGCTGCTCGACCGAACAGTGATTCTCCAAGGACAGAATCAGCGGATATCTAAATTGAAAACACATCAAATTGTTGTATCGGAAAACCTATTTGTGACATTAAAGTTTAAACGAAATAAAATGGAGACAAACGACCCTATCCGCTACATTGGGATTCAAAATAGATCATTCATAACGCATTTGCGTCGATATGGTTCAAATTCATGTCACTTTCATTTCACCCGGTTCCAGGCCACAGATTCTAACACCGGGTGGAATGATATACTGACAAGTGACAACGATTCCTCATCGGTTTAATGGTGATTTGAGATAAGAAAAGACTTTAGAAACAGTGACAGGAGTCTCACAAGAGCAGTAACTATTATCTGGTGTGAATGCTGAGTTTGATTTTGAAAAGACACATGTGGCAGATAGTTTAGCACCAAAAGACCAAGATTTAAAAACAACGAAATCTGACCCGAGACACATTACTGAGATGGCTCGCCCACTAAAGCACAGGCTCTCCGCCTTCACCGGGTAAATAGGAGCAGTCAGCCGCGCATATTGCTAACAGATGGCAGCACAGTCTTAGCGGACCAAATGTACAGGAAATCTATTATGATCGCTGCTCGATCGATAATGACTGGGTCCGCTAGATGCATTGAATTGGGCCCTAGTGACACCTAGTGGTCAACTCGCTGACAGCTCCTATTGCATGAACTTCCCTCGAGCGATGTTTAACTGTCCACATAATTGCGCTCGTGGACTTGATACTGTCCCTGTTTTTTCCAGTTAACTGCAGCATAAGAGTCGTTTAACCGGCTCCGACTATCACGACAGGATCTGATTACAAATCGATGTAAAGCTATCGTTTGGTGACCAGAACCAAAGTTGATGGACAGTGAAATGACGTAGGTGTTGCATCCGAGGTTTGAAATCCACGAAGCTGTCATTTTGAGATTCGAACGACAAAGACGGAAGTCAAGTAGCGAACCTCGAATCATCTACTGGAATTTCGTATGCAGCAGCGCACCAGCGGAGACACGAAGGCTGGAAGGGTTCTCAGGAACTGCCATGCTGTCTTTCACTTGGCAGCAAAGGGCGTGGATGCCGTTGTGGTGCTTCGTTGTCGTAAGCGTACAATCATCACCCATTCTGAGTTACTTTCCACCTGACAAGTGGCTGAATAGCTTTGTACTTGTCTTCGTGTACCGTAGGATTAGAGCACCACCTTTCAACGTCTCACACGTCACTGTCATTTTATCTCTCGGTACTCATTCCATGGGTAATCCTACTTGCTGACAGAGAAGCTGTGTCCATCTTTCAAACAGAAAGGGTCAGTAAGAACAGCATTGCTTTGAGAACCTCATGTCGACAGTATAGTCTCTAGTTGTTTTGTGGGTTTCTTTCTAGTCACAAGGCGACGGGAGACGCTAAATTGTCATAGGTATTCTGAGGCGAGGATCCAGTGGACAGCCAGGAGGTTTGGTTTGAGAGCAAACCGTTTAGGGAAGGATTGTCGTCAAAATGTTGTCTTCATTACCACCCAGTGTCTCAATGAGAGATGGTCAAACAACTGACCCAGCATGCATGTACTCCTCAATGATGTTCCCCGACACGATAGCCAACAGAATCAACTTCATTGTACAGGTTCCAATCATGCTCTCCCTCACAGCCTTAGGTCTTGTCGGCAACGTGGTGTCATTCTGCGTCCTTGGGATCGAGTTGAAAACGTCTTCTACCTCAGTCTTACTGAGAGCCTTGGCAGTTGCCGACAACGCCATCCTGATAGCTTACACCTTCTACTTCTCTCTACGAGCTCTTTACCTCCATACAGGATACTTGGAAGGATATTTCGAACTCTTCCAATACGTACGAACGCAGCTATTTGCCTTAATGGTCCTCTTTAAAGTAACAGGAGTCTATCTCATCGTCCTTGTATCGGCGGAGCGGTATATAGCCGTGTGCAAGCCTCTCCAGGCACAGTCTCTATGTACAGTGAAAACTGCCTACAGAGCCACATTCGGTTTAGTTCTCGTTTCAATCCTTTACAAACTTCCAAACGCCTTTCTAACTGTCGTGACATTCGTTGAAGACCCCTGCTCTGGTTTACTGAAACCGGTCGCCATTACGAGTGATTTTTACAAAAATCTCATCGTAGATGTTGGCTATACACACATTCTACCAACTGTACTTGAATGCATTGTACCAGTCACCATTATGATTGTAATGAATTACTGCTTGATCAAGACATTAACATCACATTCTGACCTGGGGACCGATCAGGAACGGCGCAAGCGACAGTCAGCCTCCCTAACCAGGAGGGTCATGGCCGTTGCTGGGATATTCATTCTGCTAGAGACACCAGTTCACGTGAATGGTCTCATTTACATCTTCGGCACATATTTCACCAAACTAAGCGACAGCACGTTGTCTCTGGTGTATGGTATAGGTTATAATGCTTACATCTTCTCAACGATTAATTCCTTTATAAATTTTTACGTCTACTGCCTGACTGGGCGGGGATTTAGACAAGCTTTGTTGAGATTGTTTAAGCTGGACAAGAAAAGAGGTTGATATAAAAGAAACAACGTCCAGTTCTGCACAACCTAGGGTACAGAAGGGTGTCTCCCCAGGGGTCGATTTTGACCCACGGAGAGACTTACCTAAGGGAAGCAGATATAATAATGGACTTTGAGTTATGGCCCAGATAAGTTTTCATCACCAAGTGAATCTTGCACTGAATTGCCTCATGGCTTCCTCGGTTTTGCAGTCTAACTGTTCTCCAAGATTTTAGTCCGCTGAAACTTGGGGGACAGCAAATGAACTGCACCTTGCGAGACCCGTCATCATTTCAAAGGGCGGCAATTGGAGAACAGTTTATTATCTACTAAAGTGTGAGGTGCAGAATTCTTTAAAAACTGATAGCCAACTTCAAGTTTCAGTTTTACTTACTCAGAAGCGACGAAGGCGTAGTCATTGACAGCCTGAATGACGTCCTTGAAAAGTATCTTCGAGGTCAGCGTGTGTCCATGGTAGACTATAGGTTCGCCATCAGGGCCATCCCAACAGTCGACTGAAATAACCAAAAGCAGCAGTTGAAAAATTGACTTTCGCTCAAAAAACAACGGAGCCAACATCGCGATTTTGCAGGGTGTTCCATTCTTGGTACCCAAGTTGAAGCAGACAGTATGACAGACGCTGTTACAACCGCTGTAAAACGTATCGTGTTGCTTTCAAAATGAAGCTTCCTCTTTAGGCCTCTTCCACTCATCACATTCAGTCTAGTATTCTTTCTCGTTATCATTGACTTACGTTCAACACACCGACAACCACGTTCTAAAGCGCTGATGTAGGCCTCTGTACTACTTGGTCCCCTCAGTTGGTCTTGCATCAGGTAACTAAAAATGTCAACAACGATTCCATGATTTCAAACATGAACTTAGTGACACCAGCGAGTTTTCGGAAAGCCCCCGAAACGCCAATGCGAACGCCAATCCGATTGTTCGCTGCCACGAAGAGCCCCGAGCAGAAGGATGGGACGTTCGCGTTGGATTTTCAGCGGCTTTGCGAACACAGTAAAGTCAGAGCCCGAATAACATATCATATTGATCATGTCAAGCAGATTAGATTTACCCCATCTCTGGTCCCAGGGCGTGACTGATATCTTCCGACACTTAGCTGATTAGAAATGGCTGATTCTAGCAAGCTCCGTTAAACGGAACTTGCCAAACTTCATTGTGATTCTCTAATCCGCTAAATGCTTCTAGTTAAACCGTTAAACCGTTGTTTTAAGAGCCGTTAGCAAGTGTGATCTGGTTTAGAGGGATGTGCATTTCATTGGGCTTGCTGATTATATGGATGACAGGATTTCCTTTATTTCGGCTCACTTAAGTATCATCCTAATTGTACGGTTTCCAGGAAACCACCATCTTCCTGATGCATTCTTGGCATCAAGTATTCAATTTTATGGCAAGTAACTCAAATAATTTTCTCATGATAATTCTCTGTTCGTATAGAATAAGGTTAAATAGATACTACGATGGGAAGAACCAGCTCAGCTTTTGCTCCTTTCCTGCTTGCAGAAACTTCCAGTACATCAACACGTTTCGGGGCGCAAAGGTTGGACAACCAGGTGCACACAACAACACATCCAAACCATTCTAAGCCACAGGCTGTACAGGACATTTGTAAGAGTTTTATAGATGCTTACACCGAACGTTTGGGATTTGGCACACTGGCTTATAGGGTATATGATGATGTAGTGAACCTGGCTTAGAAATAAGGTCTGGATCCGCCCACGGGCATCCTCATGTTCCGACAACTTGGTCCAAAAACAAGACAGCAAAACTTACGTATTATGCGAAGAAGCCAAGAAATAATGCGTGAGTGGCTGCGTCATATCTTGAAACATCTTCTTGTGTTCCGGTTTCGTGATAAGCTGGTCATCGTCTAACAGGAACAGCCTGAAGCCCTCGGTGCTTAAGAGACCGGTCGTCCTGGCCTTCTCTGATGGTTCAAACTTGTTGATCATCTCCGTGACGTACTCAAAACTGGCGTCGACTTTCTGTTCTTCCTTCAGAAAGCGAGTCAAATCGGCTTTCGTCATGTACTCACCGTCATCCGTGAAGCTAGAAATGCAAGACAACAGTGCCAATTGTCAATTCATACGTAATTCTGCAGTAGATGCAAAGACCCATCACCTCGGCCTCTGGCTGGGTATTTCTCATTCTGAACTTTTCTTGCAATAAGACAAGTGTTAACCATGATATCACAAAGTTTGGTCATTTGGTTCAGTGATTATTGAATCTAGCCGACAAGTGATAGACGCCAGATAAGAATCTTCAACCACAACTGCCATGAAAACTGCTCTTTCAGTCGCAAAACTGCCTTCAGACCAGTTCATTCTTTCTCACCAACCAATACGGAACGGGAAGTGTTGCATTCCCGCCACGCTGGTTCCAAGCAAAGCTTTTTCTGTTCCGAACCTGTCGGGGAGAAAGCACGCACTGGCTCCGAATGTTCCTTGCGATACTCTGTTCACATATTCATCCTTGACTTTCAATAGCCTACCATCGGAAAACTCCCATGGTACCATTCAATTAGAAAACTGAACCCGAAATAAATGATAAGTAAAATTCATTACAGCGTGTTTAGAAAACAGATAGTGGAAAACGCGAGGGAAATATAGGCGACAGGCCGCCATTTTAATTTCCTGCGAATCTCTTGTTGACGATTCATAATGAAGAATGAGAATGATTGGTTATTTTTGAAGCAGACGAGAGTTCATTATAACACAATGGTTCATTCTCTTCTATAGTTTTTAAAATCGCGAATAAGATGAGAACGGCAAAGTTTGAACGGCGGAAACGGAAAAAGACGATCTTTGGTTATCGTTCTAAACCGTGAATGTTGCGGAATGATCTTTGACGAGTGCGCTATGATAAGGATATGGTTTTTCGAAACTTCGTTCCTTACATTTCAAAAAGGGCATCAACCTCAGGTCTGGCTTGAAGCGATCTACAGAAAGCTACAAATTCCTCTCGATCTAACGATTGCTCTCCCTTGTTGTTGGACGTCTTGTCTGTGTTTGCAGACTGTAACGAAAGAAAAATCTTCTATTTACCAGTAGCGTCTTCTTAATGGCGTGTAGTATGAATAAGAAAGAAGCCAAAAGAAGTACAGTAAAAAATGATTCTTACGTCGAATAGTTGCCTAATATGCGATTTCTTGATGTCGATGTTCATTTCGGGTAGAATTTTCTCGATTTCTTTCAAAGTCAGGCTGCCGTCGCTGTTCTTATCTGCCTTCATGAAAAACTCTTTCACCCATCTGAGGTCAGGTTAAGGTGTATATGGTAGGTGTGGTTTACCAGAATTTAAAGAATAATGTACCGGTAGGTAGGTAAATGTACATACATGTAATAATAGGGAGTTTTCGCAAAGCCCCCGAAATGCCAACGCAAACACCAAACCCATTGTTCGATACGAAGAGAGCACGGAACAAAAGGACAGACGTTCACGTTGGCGTTTCGGGGGCCTTGCGAAAACTCTATAACGCCAATACAAGCAGGGCTACGCAAACAACATTTTCCAAACCTCACGTACGTTCGTCAGCAAAAACTTCCAAGGCCCCCATGCGAACTGGTGAAAAGTAGATAATGACTGCTTTCATAAAACGTTTGTAGACAAGATGTTGGCCTGCAGCTGAGTTATGGAATCCAGTTCTGTTGGCATAATTGAGCCTGATGCCACAGCTATGTTCGGTAAGAAAAGCTGACTAGTTTCCGTAAACAAAAAAAAACGTTCTACTCCCCTACCGCGGGCTGGGTATGCGTTCCTAGGATCAGTCGATAGCATTAAAGATGCCATGCCGATCAAGGCTGTAACCGTATCGAGTTTTTTTAAATTCCTGTATCACAGACTTGCAGGTTTCCATGTTAACTTTCATTTATGTGATTAGCGTTGTTTGAAACGGTAACCAAGAAACCAGCCATCGAATCACAAAACACGGAAACAGAAACAGCTTTAGCGCCGTAGTGGGTTTCCATCGGAAGCTTGTTCAAATTGAATTGCGGCATTGGTGGCAGGTAGTTTCGGGCAAGATCAATACCTGCCGGGTGATTTCATTATGTAAGGAAATATACCCAATTATACCCAGATCTTCTCACAAACGAGTACAAGAAACAATTTCGCCGATGAGTTGTGTTTATTCTGGAAGCGGCATTTGAAAATGCCCTCAGGGAAACCAACCATCTGAATGGGTTCAGGCATACTATTCTAAAGCGGCTTGATACCCAAACATTGAAACTAGAGCCTATAGAATGATCAGAACTGCATGATTTTCACAGTTTTCCTGAGATCGCTATCCCACAAGTGTTGTTCTACACTTGAAATCGCAAACATTCGAAAGTGTATACGGTAGTCAAAACCGAAATGTGTCAAGTGTGTACTCGTTCCATGTTAACCGCCCCTGGAACGATCGATACGTTTTTAAACAGAATGTCACACCACTTGTCGTTCGCATACACATGACATTTCGGCAGAAATGAATAACTAGTAGCATACCAGAAAATCTCAGAGAGCTCATCTCTGCCAGCAACCTACGTGTGCTAGGCTACCTCATCCCTGCGAATTTTATGACCGCAACACGGCTCAACACGGTCTCCAATCCAGCAGACATGAATTTTTGTGTGTGCTGCCTGCTTACAACGTTACTGGGGCCATGTTTTCTGCCAGGTTACGACGTTACTGGGGTCGGGTTTTCTGCCAGGTTACAACGTTACTGGGGTCGGGTTTTCTGCCAGGTTACAAGAACCCCTCGTGAAATCATGATCAGACCGCGAATCTACGCCCCAATCAAAAGGATACGTATCCTGGTACTCCCTAATACTGCTGTTCTTCTTCTTCGCGACCAACCCCCTGACACCCTTCACCCACCTGTCCCTGATATCAGGGTTGTTGGCGATGAGGTCGAGGGTCTCTCGCTTGGTGCCGTGAATTAAGGAAAAGCATTGATTTTCCTGCAAGAGATGAAGCCCACGATCTTGACTTGAAAACAAATTTCTGCATCTTTCAGTTATGTAATATGGACCAGGTTTTGGCTGATTTGAATTCTGGAGGTTGCCAGTTTACTTGGTGAGGTACTGAATTCGCCTCACGGCGAACCAAAGAACGCCGAATCTTCCTTTCCATGAAACTGTGGCCATGTTGTTTTTTTCACCTTCACACAATTGATACATCACGCCATCCAATTTATCAATCTGTGTTTGGCAAATGACCGCAATGATAGATGACTATTGAACTTAGTACCAAGTAAATAATATAACGTATGTGTTCAATATTTGGACTTTGGTTCAAATTGCCACATTACAACACAGTACTCTGCACCGATACACTGCACAGAAACTTTATCGTCAACCGAGCCTCAGATAGTACACTACCCTATGTGCACAATGTTGAATGGTAGAACGGAGCAGTGCGTCGCGCCAAATTAGAGATTGAAAATGCTCTGGAGAGGAGTTTTGTCAATAAATAAATGGTTTCTGAAAAGCCAACAAAGTTTGTAGGCAGACTTGATATTGATGTTGTGCCTTTTTGGAGAACCAGCCCAACATGCGGTATTCTGTGGAGGGGTTCACTAACCAGCACTGATGCCAGGCTCTTCGGGTCATGTTTTGAGTGTTTTACAAACACTTGCATCATGTACGCCGAGTTAAATCTGTGTACAAATATTTGGTGATGCACATGGTAGCTAAGGTCATAACAACATCGAACTATTCTGATGACATTTTTGGCCGTAACGAAGATTATCTTGAACTCAGGTTGAGCCACAGCTTTTCAATTGTTCAGGTTTGTCAGGGCATGATGTGACAATGGAAAAACTGTGGCTCAACTCGAGTTCAAGATAATCTTCGTTGGTGCATACGGCCCTTTGTTACTATCGAATGCAATTACCCGAATCTGAACAAGTTTTCCTCGCCCCTTATTCTTGCTGAACAGTTCAGTCTTCATGCCGGACCTCACCTCGTGAATCTCATCCACGGGAACTGAAAATATTGAAAACGTCTGACATTAATAAAACAATATTAGGTAACACGGGCGATGTGGTTCATGTTTTTACCCACACATCTCACTTGCGATGACTGCTGTCTTCCTTTTCCCGTTATCATGACACCAGGAAGTGATATGATGTTGTTGATGGTCGTCGTTTGCTTCTTTCTCTCAGACAGGAAGGCCGTTTGATGAATTAGGGGAAGAAAACGAACATAACGGATCTAAATGTTTTGCTCTCAGATGTGACCATAATCATAAAGGGATGTCATAATGCATCGTTTGTGGTAGAAATGCCATTGGATCAAGTGGGGTAAAGGCGCTGCTGGACATGAGAGTTTCTCTTCCGTGTTGGCGCTGAATGGGCAATTCACCATCGTTGGTTTCCTTACATATCCAGAAATATAGCACAAAGGCGACACACAAAATATGATATAAAAGCAGAGGTCGTCCTCCAGCGTTTTTCGCAAATTTTCGACCCCAACCGGGGTCTTCTTCAGGCAGGCACTTTCTTGCAAAATACTACAGAAAAGGATGGTTGGTTTCCTTACGACTTAGGCAAAGACCAGTGACACAAACAGCTGCCTGTAGTATTTTATGGTCTCTTTCCCCACAGCGACTCAACTTGTACGAAAAAAAACTGCTTACGTGGAGCAGCAGCTTTATTCTCTGCAGCACAGAGCAAGGTATCTGACTACAAATCGGCATCATGCATTCCAGCTTGGCCTAATGCATATGCAGATGCAGGCGTGCATCCCATAAAACAACGGCAGACTACTTGTTTTTTAAAGCATTTCTTTGGGAATAGCATAACATTATTTACATTAGATTCAAGTCCTCCACGACAGCAATGAGATGAAGCTGTTGCCACATTTTGCTTGCTGTAGGCCTACCCTTGAACTGATGAATCCAGTCCACGGTGTTGATTCGTCCTTGCCCAATTGTATGCAGCAGAGAACGACAATATGCCCCAGAGAGGCGTCGTCGGAACAATCGGTTTATCACTTGGGGTGTTCAAATATTAATCTGATTTAGTAGAAGAAGTGTACCATTAGCTGGGATGCCATCACAGTGTATTGGCTTGTGTTCCGTAGGCAAACGTTTCATGCGACAGTGAGACCTTGGAGGAATTGTGAGACTCAAAGGTTGAATGGTTTCATCCAAGTTCCAATGGCAAAGTGTAGTGCAAAAACGTCAGTATTGCAGAAGCAGGGTTCTGAAATAACGAGTTCTCCCTACAAATATCGTTGTTCATGAGTTTCGCTCCGTTTCTTTTCGCTTCTGCGATTATAACAAGCCTACATTGGGGATCAAGAGGCGATCTAATTGAACTTTCCTCAACAATGTTCATCCAACTGGCTGATTAAGTGTTCTGGGCGTTTTGAGACCACTTAGGAAAACCGTACATATCATTAAAGAGCCAGTTGCCCATTTGGTTACCATTATGACAAAATGATAGTGAGGTTCAGGTTTTTTTGAAAACAACAACGAAAACGAAAACGACGCAAATCGTTGTCTTTCTATGACGTCATTTCCGAAAACGACGATTTCGTTGGCCAAGTACACGTTCTTCGAAAGGGATTGCAACTAATCATGGTGAAATACTGCAGCCTTTGATGACGCAATCAGCAAAAAATGTTCCATCCCTTCGACTTCTCATTGTCGTTCTCGTCTAGATGCAAATAGTCTCAACTTGTCATTACTCCAGAGGCCAACACGTTCAAGTCTGTATCATTTTGCGTCGCACAGCAACATGCTATTGGAAAACAGGCAAACTTTCATTACACTACTTCAAGAAGAGATTCAATGACAGCAACTAGTTTCTCTAGTGCAAAACTATCGAGTGTCGCCAAGGAGTTATTCAAAAACATAAACCGATGGAGACTTCTGAGTCAACAACTCTACAAAAGTCAATTGCTGGTAGACTGATACTAAAGAAGTTTTGGAGCAATTGTGGAGCATATCTGAAGCAACTATGGAGCAGCTTTGTAGCAAATATCTCCTTGAGATTTCGCAAGTTTGCAGCGACTCTCTGAAGAGGGTGTAAACAATATTTTGCCAGCACAAAATGCAATTATAAGCATCTGCAAGGAAGAGAAAATAAATATTCACTGAATTCCCTCTGAGCTTAGCGAATGACATTCCTCGATGTTATACAACAAGCATGTAAATAATCAAATTCATTGCTTTGAGTGATATCACTTGACATTTTTGAGGGCCGGTGACGATTCAATTTTCTGATGTCAATTATGGTTGACTTGCCTAAAGCATCAATATAATGTTATAGAACATGTCAACTAGAGTATCACCATATTTCTCTGGTGATAATGATGTCTGCTGTATTGACTTTGAAAGAGACTGAATAAAGCGTGTTTGTGAATGATTTAAAAATGGTCATGACACAGTAAACAACTTGGCTGCAGCTGTAGCCTGTTATACTCTCCAGGGAGAATCAGTGTCATGAACAGGAGCGAACGGCGAACCCTACCCTTTGTATTGGAAGTCAAATGAAAAAAGGAAAAAGGTTGGATAAGGCTGCGATTACATAGAGGTATACGGTATACGGACATGCCGGTTAACAAAGGCTTCATAAAGGGTTCGCGACCGTGAAGCCATTGTTAACCAGCGTGCCCTACTGTATACCTCTATGTAATCTCATCCTAATATAGAGAGGTACACAGTACACGGACATGCCAGTAATAAATGGCTTCACAAAGGAGCCATTGTTAACTGGCGTGTCTGCATACCGTGTAGTTCTACGTAATCGCTGCTGGAGGGAACAATGCAGATTGATGCATTTGACATACAGTGCAAGTCGATTCTTTCAAAATAATGCCTAGAAAATGGTGATATTTCCAATTGCACATCAACCTGACAATGAAATGAACCAAATACTTGTCTGATAAATGTTAGTTTGACAGCTGCTATTGTGTCACACAGACATTACATTGCTGGTATTGTCATTCCATTGTGTGGATCATAACAGTAAACCTGTGTACATAAGGTCCATAAAGTAGGCCTGTTCATGATTATACATGTACTTACTGCCTGTCCTTTTGGACTTTTTGGTCGACCCTTCTTGCACTATCGTCATCCCATCCTTGATTCGAAAGTGCCGGCTGTACATCTGCCCTCTCCTCAGCTTCAGCAGGGGTCCACCGTCCGAGAGGGCTTCAATACATTTGTTAACTGGAAAGATAGTAATGAATATGTCAAAGACAAAGTCGTGACATGCTATCATGATTTTTGTGGAATGGTTTACACAGAAATACCATTGGGCACAACAACATCGTTGTTTACGCAGGATCACACTGGGCACAACAACATCGTTGTTTACCCAGGATCCCATTGGGCAGAACAACATCGTTGTTTACACAGGAATACCATTGGGCACAACAACATCGTTGTTTACCCAGGATCCCATTGGGCAGAACAACATCGTTGTTTACACAGGAATCCCATCGGGGACAACTTCATCGTTGTTTACACAGGAATCCCATCGGGAAAACCCACAACAACATTGTTGTTTTCAGAAGAATACCATCGGGCAGAACCCACAACAAGATTGTTGTTTACACAGGTATCCCATCGGGCGCAACAACAACATTGTTATTTACACAGGAATCCAATCGGGTAGAACCCACAACATTGTTGTTTACCAGGAATCCCATTGGGCAGAACTCACAACAACATTCAAAATTGTTGTTTACATAGGAATCCCATCGGGCAGAATCCCAACAACATTGTTGTTTACACAGGAATCCCATTGGGCAGAATGCACTACATGTATAACATCGTTGTTTACTAAGGGCCGTATGCACGGGTCACACTTTCATTAAAGTCTGACTTTTCGTAATGCTTCAAGCATAGAGAAAGTCTAACTTAAGCTATACTTTAGGCTAAAGTGCGATCCGTGTATACGGCCCTAAGAATCCCATTGGGCAGAATGCACTACAACAGGCGGAGAGGGTCATGGGGACCAAAACAAGCGTTATTCCACATCAGAGGCTGTGAAAAGAAACCACTGCGATGGATACATTTGCATATTCAAACATCTCACTCTAAATGGACGCAGCTTTTTCTCAGCGTGAGCGAAGACACTGAAGACAAGCAAAGAAATTCGTTCGCCGAGGCTTTGAACATTGGTCAAGTAAATAGAGGAGGAAATACTAATCATATTGAAGTTACTCGCACGGTGCTTTGAACAGTAGCAGCCATTCATTGGCAGCAAATTGCAGGGATTCATATCAATATTTGTATCGTACGGTTTCGTTAATTGAGTGCGTTTGATGCAATCAGAGCTCTGTACGGAAGTCGTATGTAAGGCACTCTTTGATTGGACAGCTGTCCATCCGTCCGTCTGTAACCTACCATCTATAACCTCCTGAAACAAGCTCGCCTCTAGTATCTTCAACAAGGCCAAGTTCTGTGTCCTGTTAGCCGGGCACATCAAAAGATTTTTATCCGGTTGAAATGTCATATCCAGTCGCGTCACATCATGATCCTAAGTCCCTTAAATTGCTCAATCAAAACCCTTTTAATATATTGATTAAGACCCTTGATGAAGAAGAAGGTTTACTGCAGAAGATCTAAGCATCGTACGGCGGAGCAGCCAAGAAGAACGTTGTCAGTTTGTCAAATTTTTCAAAGACGTTTCAACACAAAGTACTAAGAAAAAGGATCTCCTTCGTGCTACATCTGATGTACGTGTATACGTATGTTCATGGTAGCCTACGTGCATCCAAAGACCTCGAAGAAGATCCTTCGCTATGGAAAGTACGTGTGGAAGCACTGTGTTACGTACGGTATCCGAACTAGCAGAGCACGTTACGTACGGTATCCGAACCAGCAGAGCACCACGTCACGTACGCGTACGATGCAATCCGATCACTGGATCTCGGAAGTACGTGGTAGAGACAACCTTACGTACGATCGTACGATACAGATTCACCAAACCGATGCAGAAGCCTTATAAAAACGTCACATTTGAAGTCAGCATCCTTCGATGACATCAGAACAGATTTGTCCAATGTAATTTGAAGTGAATCCCTTTGTATACCGCTTAAGCCCTGCGTTCAGCGTGGCACCAGAAACGAGATAGTGAATATCCTCATATCGAGTAGGCCTACATCTGTGGGTTCTTTGTTATGTTACTCAGAATATACTGTTAATTCTATATAGTACTTGAACATGTGTGGCATTTAAATGCACATGCATAATTTCTATGGTGATTGAATGCGATTCTGGAGATTTTCCGATAGTTCCTAGGCCTATGTAAAGGTACGCCTACAGAGCGCCCNCATCGTGTTTGATGGTATTCGGATCAACCAATTATCTGATAGAGTTGCACACCTCAGCGATGCACCTGGGAAAGTCCTTCCCCGTGTCCTGTATGGACTTCCTTAATGTTTTTTGTCCAAGGCACAATGACACAGATTATATGACAATTTCATGAATGCTTGGCCTACTTTCTCCCCAGGTAAATCACGGAAAAACCGAGAGAAAATGTGAAAAAGTGCACCCGATTCAGGCCCCGCCTACGATCTCTCAGTGTGTTGGACTAACACGTCCGTGTTTGTGTATCCGGGTGAATTTTAGACGATTGCAAACAGCCACAAGAAATGGAGGTCAAATAATATGCCCAAAATTCCACATCGTTTCTGAAATTCTTATCGTCCGCTGACGTTGTGGTTATCAAGAAAGGCCGAAAGCATTTTGACCTCAGATCAGGTGAATATTTCATACATATATGTTTATCAACCGGTCGACGAATGTCTGGAGGGTGAGATTACATGCATGGAACACAGTTTTGAAGTGCTTTTCAACAGAGCAGTTTGAAGTACCCGCAGCTGTACCTATTTGCATAAAAGGCTTCGATTTCATGTGAATGTTGGTTGCGATTACAATTGATCTGACATAATTGCCAGCCTTTTGGATACTCCTACAGTCAAAATCACTTCATACCTGCAAAAAGCCTGACTGCATGATTGTCTAAGGCGGGGTCAAAGGATATCATTCACAAGCCACATCACGAGTTGGCGTACCGGAGAACGTCTGGTTCTCTATCTTTCACCAAACGAATGGACGAGAAACCAGTCAACTTGCTGGTCATGATTTGGACGCGATTTTTTAATAGAACTCTGGATGGTGCCTGCGTTATCCGCCGATAGGCACTAAAAAGAAAAGAACGCCCCCTGGAGAACGTCCCCAAGATAACAATCTGGCAGATATGAATTTGTATGCATGTGCATGCTATACCAGTTTTAGGAGCGCTTGTCGGAGAAATGATGCCAAAGACGTGAATCAGATTTAGGAGTGCCTATCGGCGAGACGATCTCATAGACTTGGATTTGGGTGTGCTCTTACCTGTATCTACATGTAAGATCTATAAGTATTTGGCGACTGTGCTGATAGCGTTAAAGCTCATTCAAATGTTCAATAATTCATAACTGAGGCTGTTAGAATGTTAGTCTACTTGCTATCCAAAGCCATCTATACTTACACTCCTGTTCCTCAAATGCAGAGATGACTACATCCACAGACCCCCAACCAATCCGGTCGGCGATCTGCATTTTGGATTTTAAAGCTAGGCCCTATTCGCTGATTGGATTAAATCGCTGAACTTCTGAAGAAGTATTCCAGAATTTCATCGCAGCGGAACCATTAAACAGCTGGTATGTTGCACCATGCTCGCTTGCAGGCGATATTTCATGAACTTTTGGAGGGCCTATGTATGTGCCGTACACTGACCTATGTGTGTACATAGGCCTACATCAAGAAGAAAGATAATTATTGTTCCCATTGTGACTGTGACTACCACTTGATATCAATGAATGAAAGAAACCGTTTCGGTTCAATGATTCGGTCACTCACAGTCGGTATTTCTTGATTTCAAGCAAAGAGGTGACTGACATTGCAGAAGTTAGCGCACATGTTCAGCCGGTGTGAAAGGAATCCAAGTCCCCCTGGAATTAAAGTCCGGTCTTATTGTTCATCGAGGGATTAGAATATATGGCTAGAGAGACCATGACCATTCGAATATAACCTTACAATAGCGGGCTATTGTTTGGACGATCTGCATTCCTCAGGACGCTGATTCCTGTCACAGGGGGACAGGAATCAGCGTCCTAGGAATGCAGATCCGCCAAACAATAGCCCGCTATTGTAAGGTTAGATCTATATTCGAATGGTCATGGTCTCTCTAGCCATATATTCTAATCCCTCGATGAACAATAAGACCGGACTTTTGATTCCAGGGGGACTTGGATTCCTTTCACACCGGTTAACAATGGCTTCACAAAAGGTTCGCGATCGTGAAGTTCTTCGTAATCTGGTAATCGCACCGACCTTGAGGCCTACTCAATCATCCTCTCATGTTCGTTACCGGATTGGTGTAAGTGCAACCGTATCAAAGAAACAAAGCCATTACAAGACTTGGACGTGTGGGAAGAATGCTGTCTCAGGAAGGCCGAGACTAACAGCCCCGCATACTGATCAGCATCGACCATGATGAAATATAAGCAATGGGATACATGTATGTTTCGGAATGCCGGCAACGGAATCGGTGATTATCAGGCAAGCATTGCTCAATGGGCCCCTCGATCAGGAAGAGATAGTCTTATCCGACATGCTTCAGACTGTTGTTCTCATCTATAGGCCAGCCACAGAGGGACAAATAACATTATGGTCCAGATTCATTCTTTAACCCATTCAATGCACCGCTTCCAAATCTGACGATGATAGCCTGAATAGGAGATCAGAAAGGACTTTTCGTCTGGGGTGGCCATGGGTGAATAGGCTGTTGACGACACCTACAGGAACCACGCCGTGATCGATACAAAAATAAGTATTATTGGTTATATAAAACCTGGCTACATTCTGTACATGTTGGTCAGTTGTGGCGAGGACGACGAAGTGACTAGTGGTTTTTGGAGGTTTCTTCAACATTGTCCAAAGATAATGCAATTTCCTATCATTCGATTGGTGGGCAAGTGCAACCAATCAAACTACCGGTAGGCACATATTCTGATTGGTAACTTTAGAAACGGCCGTCCACACCCAATGTTCTTTGGGAGGTTTACTCCAGACAATACAAGTTTATGAGCTTTAATCTGCCAATGAGTGAACTCTGAGATACGAAAAAAGCAATATATCTGGATTTTTCTCTTGCAATGCTTTGAGATCACGACGGACGTCTGGAGGAGTGTTATTTGTAGCTGTTGGCGCAACTGTTGCGATATAGACCATGTGCACACCACTCAGCCAGGAACCATCGATCCAGAGTGTAGGAATCTCTTGGCTACGAATTCCGTTGTAACTCAAGTGGCCATTACAAATTATTTTTCTTATCTTCTTCTTTCTGAAGCATACCGCCTGTTCTTGCTAAGAACGATTTATGTTTACGCCGGGAAATTCAGTGCAAAGCTTTTTACAAACGCACGTGTTTTCAAAGGAAATATTACGTTCACCTGAGACTGCCTGTAGCATTACACGCATTTCACAAGTCAGATAAATGCGTTCATTGATTCTTTCACTTTGCTACATGTGCTTGGTCAGAATGCATGGCAGAGTCGGCCATCCTCTCAGCACAGGGGCTCCGAAACGATCGCCTCTCTCGGCCTCCCGTTTGTGTGCGGTGACGGAGGGAGCGAACAAGAAGAACCCCTGGTTACCTCAGGATGAAGTCGACCCGTATGCACCACAACATCATGCCTTACGCCCAGAAATATTCAGCAATTTGCATTTGCAATCAGATGCAATACCGTCCTGAGATAGGCCTAATTTCAAGTCTTCCGTCTTGGTTTGACAATGACCTAATTTCTGAGGTCATTGTCAAATGACCTAATGACCTAATTTCAATGACCTAATCTCTGAATAAAATAAGAAAATAAAATAAACATTGGCTGAAGTTCTAATGATGTATTCCTTAAACCGGTTTTCTGTCTTTACGACATTTTCAAAAGTGAATACAGAATGAGACAAATTATATTACATGTATATACATGAAGTTGTTGTCATGTTACCCAGACGAGTAATCATGGACACAGTAAACAAAACAAAACCAAACCAAAGTAGAACAAGTCTGGGAAGGCCTAATTCTTCCCTTGTCACGCCAGTGACTTTCTATAGCTAATCATGGTTTGAAATAACTAATTGTACATTCAATTAGTAACGGACCAATGTAGTCCAAAATGAGGTCTGGTGAGAATCCTTATGGTGACTGATTCAGGCTTGGGTTGAATTTTCTTATGAAATGGGATTCCATAAGTTTATATTTATTCTCTGAATAAATATGTCTCGATCCAAGTTGGTAGTTGCCCTTTTTTCTATTCTGTAATCTCTGAGGGACAGCTAGTGTTACAGATTGTTCTCCCGTCGGAGAAATCAGACAGATGCAAATTTAATGTAAGGCAGTCGGTGAACACTATTAGGGCATGTGCAGCCAAACAATAGATTTGCGCGAACGTAAAGTTGCGAAGGCTTCATAAATATGGCCCCTGGGCTCGTCTGTCTCCGCAGGAGAGACCACAAAACATCTCTTTATCAAATTTGGCAACTTCTGTAAGTTCACAATAAAATACGGAAAAAGGTCATATTTGTCATCAAGAGATGGATCTTGGAAGAACGTCCATGAAAGTAACGCCAGTAGCCACCTGTCATGAGGACAAAAGCTCACAAGATGTCTTCGTGCAAAATAAATTTCGTTTTTACCTCTCGCATCCTGACGCCGTTTCACAGACTCCACCGAAGTATCCTTTGCAGTCAAACTTGCCATTCCTTTCTTCAGGACGTTATCCAAATTGATATATCAAAGAATATAGCCGTCCAAGCAGGGTATGGGTAGGCTATTCCTCACGCATACACATTACTTTAGACCATAAGTTGGTAATGCGGAATTTAAGCCAAGGATAATCAAGTTGAAAAATCCTAGCGACATAACTTCGCCGGGTCGCAAAACATTGTCCCACTGCAAACAGCCGATTTGTTGATATCGGATTAGCTCGCGCTAGTTGGTATTGCCGCCTGGCAGCGAACAGGGAAACCGATAGCCTAGCATGCTAGCTGATGCTCCTCACATCAGAGGCCAGTTAGCAGACTTGGGCGTGATCTCTTTTGAGGAATAGACAACTCTTATTGGTTCCAAAGGGCCTACAATTTTATTATATCGTGTCAACATTCTAAATTCTTCATTGACTTGAAATGCATGTACACGTAAGTAGATCTAGGCTTCCTGGCGGTAAAATCGAGAATGCTTCATAATAGGGAGTTTTCGTAAAGCCTCCGAAACGCCGACGTGAACGCCAAACCCATTGTTCGATGCCACGAAGAGAGCACCGAACAAAAGGATAGACGTTCACGTTGGCGTTTCGGTGGCTTTGCGAAAACTCTCAAAAACACGTAATCTCCGCGTGCTGCACAAAATGAAAAAAACCTGCCACATAATTATGCTCTCCAAGGCCACAGGCAATGCCTCCAAGCATTTTAATCCGTCGGGATTTTCTAGGTGAAATCTTGCCTTCGGCGAGTTTAATAGCATGTCCAGCACACGACGTATGCGATTGGCCAAATATAGATTCGACTACTGCATTTCATAATCTGCAATGTCCCTGCCCAATCCTAGATCGACAATGCATTGTAGATTAGCCTACAGTATACCAATAAAATCACGCCAAAAAACTGTAGAACGATCATGCCATCCGAGGCCTCAGGCAACGCCTCCAAGCTTCAGAAGGTACTTTTCGAAACAGGCCATTAATGTGTAACCTTTCCTACATTTTAAAGTCCCCAAAGCCTAATCGAGCTGCCATTTGTGAAGAAACGTATCAGTCGACGACAAGAACTGAATATGGATATGTAATGTACAAGCGGTTGGTGCCTTGTTTGGTCGTTGTTCTTAGCATGTTCAGGAAACAAGGGTCTCAGCGTCCATTACAGCCTACACTGAGAGTCTACCGCCAATTGCTGTCACCAAGGCCAAAGTTGGACTGGTTCTTAACGTATGACGATTTTGATGATTTTGTACCAAGTAATGGTTTTCCTTGTCACCACTAGACATCTACGAAGGTATTGACGATCATATTCTTTTAGGCCCAGACAGAAGCGAACGGCGTATTTTTGCCTTACATACGATGGCGACGCCTGACAGCAACAATAGTGAGAAACAATGCCTCTACTCGTCAATGATGTTTCCTGGTACTACAGAAGACGTGATCAGCTACATCATGCAAGTACCTATCATGCTAACCCTAACAGTAGCCGGCCTTTTCGGTAACGTTCTATCATTCTGTGCTCTCGGCAAGGAACTGAAAAAGTCCTCTACATCTGTCTTACTGAGGTCCTTAGCTATTGCAGACAATTCAGTGCTTGTGACTTATGCATTATACTTCTCTTTCCGAGCCTTATATCAACATCAAGGCGTACTCGAGGAATATTTTGAATTCTTCCAGTATATTAGAATACGTCTCTATTGCCTCATGACATTTTGCAAGGTAAATGCCGTATACCTCATTTGTGTCGCTGATGTACAGATTGCCAGCTGCATTTCAAAGGGACACTATTCACTTGCTGGACCCTTGTACCGGTCAGCTGAAACCATTAGCAGTGAAAAGTAACTTATATAAGAATGTTTTATTTCATTTCCTTTACGTCAACGTATTCCCAACTATTCTTGATTGTCTCATACCATTTTCCACAATGGTATTTATGAATCACCAACTGGCCAAACTTTAAGATCGCCCATCATCGGTACAGGCCAAGACAAAAGGAACAAGCAATCAAAGGCGCTGACAATTCGAGTCATAGTTGTGTCAATCATCTTCTTAATTCTGGAGACTCCGATGCACATTACAAGCCTGGTGTTCGTTTTTGGAGAGTATGTATTAAACTTCAGTGAAGCCCTGCAGTCGTCACTGTACACCATTATCTACATTTCATACGTATTTTCAACCATTGATTCCTTTATCAATTTCTACGTTTACTGTCTGACTGGACGGGGGTTTAGAATCGCTTTGCTAAAGATGTTCGCATTTTATAAAACATGAGTTTCACCTTTGTTGGGTATGACGTTACTGTAAAGAAAAACGTCGGTAGATTTCAGTCTAGATTTTCTGTTTTCGAGAGTCAGCCAAATTGTGCTTGGATCATCTAGATCAGGACATCTTCATCGTTAAATCATTCAACGTGCAACAGTATCTCAGCGTTCACCACTGTAACAGGGTGTTCCTTGGCGATATCTGATGCCCGTCTCCATTCCAGCGATTTTCAGCTTTTGCTATCCGCTTTCCACGGGAGATCTGGAATCCGCTGTTTTGAAAACGGGGCTATGAAGAATTCGGGGAGATTTTAAGGTGAGGTCCTTTAGTATGACCAGTATTTCACCCTTTAACTCGTCTCATGATAGTGGTAGGCCTACGTCAGCACGTCGCAAAACAGATTGTTCCACAGAATGGTTTCAGATCTCAACGTTAGAACGGAATCCGCAGTATCTAGTCCTGGCGGTGAAATCTGGAACTACTCTCGTTGTCGCAGTGGTAACGGCGGGTTTGTTGATACGTCTGTATTGCCGCCTACCAAGCTCGCCGACCACCTCTTCCTCGGAATGAGCTCCTAACGCCGGAGCTCGATTGCTGCTGGTTTGATATGCACTGCAGGTAAAAAGTGTGCATTTCATGAGAAGCACATTGCATTATTGTAGGCATAGATTAGCCGACAGTAAACCAATAACACGTAATCGCGGCGTGTTGCACACGCCAAAAAAAAAGTGCAGAAGATCATGCTATCCGAGG
>NMRB01002580.1:37893-77277 GCA_002633025.1 Notospermus geniculatus | reverse complement strand
TAGCCGGCCTTGTCGGTAACGTTCTATCATTCAGTGCTCTTGGCAAGGAACTGAAAAAGTCTTCTACATCTGTCTTACTGAGGTCCTTAGCTATTGCAGACAATTCAGTGCTTGTGACTTATGCATTATACTTCTCTTTCCGAGCCTTATATCAACATCAAGGCGTACTCGAGGAATATTTTGAATTCTTCCAGTATATTAGAATACGTCTCTATTGCTTCATGACATTTTGCAAGGTAAATGCCGTATACCTCATCGTTTTTGTCTCCACTGAGCGTTACATTGCTGTCTGCCACCCTCTGCGTGCACAAACTCTTTGTACAGTAAAAAATGCTTATAAGGCCATTGCCTGTTTAGCTCTGATGTCGCTGATGTACAGATTGCCAGCTGCTTTTCTAATGGAAACCATATACTTGCTTGACCCTTGTACTGGTCAGCTGAAGCCATTATCAGTAGCAAGTAACTTATACAAGAGTTTACTATATGAGTTACTGTACGTTAATGCGTTGCCAACTGTTCTTGAATGTTTCATACCATTTGCAACAATGGCATTTATGAATCACCAACTGGTCAAAACTTTAAGATCGCCCACGCTAGGAACAGGCCAAGACAAAAGGAACAAGCAATCAAAGGCGCTCACAATTCGAGTTGTAGTTGTCGCGATCATCTTCTTAATTCTCGAGGCTCCGATGCACATTACAAGCCTGCTATACGTCTTCGGAAAGCATCTCTTAAACTTCAGTGAAGCCCTGCAATCGTCACTATATACCGTTTTGTACATTTCATACGTATTTTCAACCATTGATTCCTTTATCAATTTCTACGTTTACTGTCTGACTGGTCGTGGCTTTAGAATCGCTTTACTAAAGATGTTCGCATTGTATAAAACATGACCGGCGAGTTTCACCTTTGTTGGGTATGACGTTACTGTAAAGAAAAACGTCGGTAGATTTCAATCTAGATTTTCTGGGCGCAATGTGCCATTCGAGAGCCAGTCAAATTGTGCTTGGATCATCTAGATCAGGATATCTTCATCGATCTCAGCGTTCACCACTGTAACATGGTGTTCCTTGGCGATATCTGATGCCCGTCTCCATGCCAGCGATTTTCAGCTTTTGCCGCCCGCTTTCCACGGGAGATCTGGAATCCGCTGTTTTGAAAACGGGGCTATGAAGAATTCGGGGAGATTTTAAGGTGAGGTCCTTTAGTATGACCAGTATTTCACCCTTTAACTACGTCTGTTGGTAGTGGTAGGCCTACGTCAGAATGTTCCACAGAATGGTTTCTGATCTCAACGTTAGAACTAAATCCTCAGTATCTAGTCCTGGCGATGAGATCTGGTACTACTCTCGTTGTCGCAATGGTAACGGCGGGTTTGTCGATATGTCTGTATTGCCGCCTACCAAGCTCGCTGACCACCTCTTCATCGGAATGAGCTCCTAACGCCGGAGCTCGATTGCTGCTGGTTTGATATGCACTGCAGGTAAAAAGTGTGCATTTCATGAGAAGCACATTGCATTATTGTAGGCATAGATTAGCCGACAGTAAACCAATAACACGGAATCGCGGCGTGTTGCACACGCCAAAAAACTGCAGAACAATAATGCTATCCGAGGCCTCAGGCAACGCCTCCAAGCTTCAGAAGGTACTTTTCGAAACAGGCCATTAAATCGTGTATCTTTTCCAACACAAAGCCTAATCGAGCTGCCATTCTCAAAGGAGCGTGTCACCAAATCGTTTTGTGACGGTCAGATCTGTGAAGGGACGTATCAGTCGACGACAGGAACTGAATATGGACGTGTAATGTACAAGCGGTTGATGCCTTGTTTGGTTGTTGTTCTCACCATGTTCAGAAAACAAGGGTCTCAGCGTCCATTACGGCCTAGACGGAGAGTCTACCACCAGTTGCTATCACCAAGATCAAAGTTGGACTGGTTCTTTTTACGTGTACCATTAACGCACGACGAATTATTTTGCAATACATTATACATCCCCCAATGACTGGATTCGAATGTAACTTGCCTTTTTAGCCCCAGACAGAAGTGAATGGCAGATACTTTTCTGAATTTGCCTTTCATACGATACAGACATGCCGACGCTGGACAGAAACAGTTCACAGAACTGCCTCTACTCGTCAATGATATTTGAAATGTCGGAGCAAATGATTTATTAACGAAGAAAGAGTAAAGGTTTGCTGTGGGATTCGAACCTGCAACTGGTGAACCTGTGATCTGAAATGAGAGAACGAGTGACTGTTAGTGAGCTAGGCTATTGGGGCGATCTGCTCGGACCACGATTTTATTTGCCCCTTATTCCAAATCTATTAACTTGCCTTCGCTGTGACGCACAATAGGCCAACGGCCTATCAGACCTGAACAATGGTCGGACGGTCATTTTCGGGCGGACAACCGTTGACACTACTGTTGTAACGTTACAGAATGTCCCTATAATTCATAGTCCGCCGGACACTGGCTAACAGGGTACATTCATTAACGTTACACCGGCATAACATTGCAGAACAGAACGAGCTCTAACGATTCATCACCAGTCACTTACCCGATCATACGTCTTGGCCCATGCCCTGTACCCCTCCATAACTTCCTCAGGCGTTGAGCCCTCCCGTGTGATGTCTAGGATCGCCTTCGTCGTCGTCGTCGTCGTCGTTGACATCTCAACTGTTGAACGTTATAGAACGAAATAATGGCCGCGAAATGCTGCAAACAAAAAAGCAAGAATGAAATGTTGTTCTTTGCGAGTTGTTACATTCTGACCTACATTCAGTCCCACTACGCCGTGCGAAAAGAAATGTTGGCCTACATATTGATTTTGAATGCATTCAAGCCTAATAGCTGTTCCAAGTGTGCCTACGAATGCGAATTTTAGGCCCACTGTGGTGTTTATATTCATTTTTAATGATTTCTGCAGCCATCAGACTGAAAGAAAAAGTCTTTTTAATGATTTCTACAGCCATCAGACTGAAAGAAAAAGTCAATTCCAGTAAGGACACCATGAATAACACAGTTTGCCACCCGACAGCGACAATGGCACTAAGTTTTTCAATATCGCCATCACATTCAAGTGTTTTCTCTCATTGAACGACGCAACAATGTTTCCAGAATGATGTCGGGAGCCGTATGCATAAAACAACTTAAGTGTAAATTTCCCCTTATCTTTTGTTTGGAACAATAGTTTTTAAGGGAAATTTTACACTTAATATGTTTTATGCATACGGCCCCTCATGGATCACCAAGCCAGTGTCCTTTCCGCCTGGCTCTGATGATGGCAAACTTAAAGGGAGACATGCGAAAAATAGCGACAAGGCGAACTCCATCTGAGTACTATGATTCGCTGTGTGGTGGCGCGGTAAAAACATAGTTACACATCCTTTCGTGCTGTGCCGCCACTAGATCAATACCAAACCGATAAATCTAGTTAGGTTCCCGAACCCACCGCCAGGGCTAGCCCCGAACACCGTGCGAACTTTACCGAAAGATCAGCTTGGTGTTGGCATGACAGGCCCCATCCTCATTTGGAACACCTCGGGTCTTTGAATGGCCCCCTCCTGTCTCCACCGCGATTGCAAATGTTTTTGTGTTGGGACGATTCCTCGTGTACTCCTTTCCAGTCGGATGATAAATCGACACCAAGAATACTAAAAAGCCATTACATGTACTAAATCCTATGCTGACCCGCTCCCGCTGAAACCGAGAACGCCTACGGGACGACTCGCCTGTATAGTCAGCATAGGCGAGTATAGGCGAGACTTTTTTATTGTTTTGTTAGAAAAATCCGTGAACTAAATATTTTGGAGGGGGAATAAAAATAAAAATATTTTTTTTTCTCCTGGTATATTCACGGGGCACTCGTTCTACCCTGATAACATTGACTCGTGGCAACCACGTGGTCAACTGGCCAACTCGTGGCTGCATGGGAGGGACCCAGTTTTCCACGTGAATTCCACGTGTGCCTAGCCACAAGTTTTACTGGTAAAATACTAGTGGCAAAAAGCACAAGATATCCATGTGTTTTCCACGGGGTCCAAAACACGTGGAGAAAGGACGAGATTTACACGAGTTTTTCCACATGGTTATTCTCGTGGTTTCCACGGGTTGGAAAACACGTGGCGGGTGAACGGGATATCCACGTAATTTCCACGAACTGAAAAATTGGCGGTAATTATTTATTTTATTGAGTATTTTATAATCTTAATATTGCTGCTTCTGTTATTAATTATGTAAATGTCTCTAAAAAGCTGAAAAATCAATCCTGGCAAAGTTTCACCGAGTTATATTGCTCCAGGGCACTAATCCGAGGGTACAAACAAAATCCTGATTTAAAACAATACCAGTAGCAAAATATTTTCAAAAAAAGTATTAAAATGTTCCTTAATGAGGGTTAAAATGAAATAGGCTGACTGAATATTTTCAAAGTGCATAAATTTGCAAATGTAGATTCCAGATGTTTCAGCACAACACCAAAACATTGTTGCATAGGATTTCTTTTAAGAGCATAACAGACACTCTACTCTGTATAACTATAAAGTCGACTCTACTCACAAGTGGAGTTGCCCTTGTATGATTATTGCAAGGCTTTTTACTGATCTTGGTATCAGTTTAGATTTTTTTGAGAAATTCTGTTAACCAATAAAAAAAGGTAAAAAAAAACACGTGGATATCACATTCCAGAACTCGTGTAAGAGATGTGAAAAACTCGTGTAAGACATGTGAATAGGACACGTGGATAACACGTGGTAATCCCGGGTGCTTTTTCACGTGGCGCGTTGGTGCAAAAAGTCGTGAATTTCACGTGGCAAAAAGCCGTGTTTTCCATGTGTCGTGAGACGTGTTTTTCACGTGTTTTCCACAAGTCAATGTTATCAGGGAGACATCAGAACATGGAGGTATTTATATGATACCTCCATGCTCCAGTAGACAAGTGGCTGTTGGTGGTGGGCACATCTGTCATCCGAACAGCTGCTGTCATTTTTTTTCATTTCTTCAGTAAATTTGTTTTGGGTAGGCCTACCTCCATGTTCAGCGATTGGTTTATGTATAGGCTAATGGGGAACAGCCGATGTATTTACAAGGCGGCATGGAATTGGCCCGAACATTAGAGGTCATCAAACAAAAGAAATCATATTGTTTTCCATTTTTGTCTTCTTCGATATACTCAATTTATTTATTGCCCAGGAAAGTCCTTTCCCACACAAATGTGACATATGTCGAGGTAAATAACATTACCACGTGGTAATAGCTGGCGCACTGTCGGCAGCACCACTATAGGAAATCCCGTTATCCATATAGTGATGATACCGAAAACGCCATGGACAGGAAAGCCACTCTCAAGTTCCAACAGTCAACAGACCACTTAGACCAGCTTACATGTATATTGGTTCAACCCCTCTCGCCAAAGCAGCCCAATCATGCCAATGCTTCTATCGAAAGCATTAATATAATGGTCCCATAATCATGTAATACCATATAATAATACGAGCGCAATAGTAGTTTTATTTTTAACACACAATGGCGAGCGCCTATAGTAGTCGGTTGACGAACTGAAATAGTCGTTCCTCGCTATAACGCACAGCGCCGTCTGATCATCATCGCTGACACTACGATAACCAAGAGTGCCCGCCGGGCAATATTTTTCGCATGTCTCCCTTTAAGTTGGGCAGTTTGGCGCCGCGCAATGGGTATAGATCGACCTTAAGGTCTTGCGATACATATGCTTTCGCGCCCAAATGTGAGCGACTCGGCAACTTTGTGGTTAGTACGGTTCGATGAATATAACACCCCGCATGTCGTCAGGTCTGCGGTTTCCCGGATTATAGGTTGTTCCTGAATTTATTCAATGACATTTCTTACCTCACTGCATGCAGAAAACCTACATGGATTCAAAAACGTATTGGGCGAAGAGGATCCCTGAGCTTCAATACATTTTTCAATAGCTTATAATCAGAAGAGGTCAGGAGCTGCCCAACGCGGGTTATTTACATATGAATACTACTCATGTCATGTATTGTCAGAGGGTGTCTTCACTAAAACTGCTCTCATTTCTACACCTCGCGAGATATTTCGAAAATTCTTTTTGCATCGGCTACCTTTCATCAGCACGGAGGGCTGTACAGACGGATTCTAGGCTATGTTCTGGAGTACATCCCATTGGTTTCATGCCATTAGAATTTTTTCTGAGTTCTTTATGGTTAAAACCCACTGTGTGTGTCATGGACGAAAATTTTACGTTTTTGTTTCGGACTTTAGACCTTTACCTAATAACACGTAATCTCCGCGTGCTGCACAAAATGCAAAAAACCTGCAACATAATTATGGTATCCAAGGCCACAGGCAATGCCTCAAAGCATTTTAAAGCAGGCTAATTATCTATGCGTAACTTTTTATACAGGCTGGATTCCCTGAGGCAAATGTCCTTCCAGATGTAGAATGATTATTTAGAACATGTAACCGCCGTGACGAGCAATTTTGCTGATACTCTCGTCACCGCAGTACGTTCGTGCATTTCTTAATTCTCGGATAGGGTAATGCCTGCTCGTAACTTCACTCCAACTCAGGATTTCATAAGCAATTTTTACGCCAGGTAGAAACGTCTTGACGATTTTGCAGTACGTGCTGGTTGGAGTCACACTTCGGCGCTAGACGGCAGCCACACGCCAAACATCAATCAAGTTTGATATTTGGCGCTGGCCAATGCTTGCTGACGCTCATTGCAGGGGATTCACGTTCTGCGAGTGTCGATGGCCTCGACCGAGGACATTTTGTATGAATACACACCTCCATACAGAGGACATCCCTCCAAACGAGGACGTCATCGTTGGTAAATCCTCGTTCAAATAATGAAAAACCACACACAGATTGTGCTGGGTGTGTTACTGAGTGAATTAGAAAATGTCCTCGGTTGGTCGGCATAATTTCACATTGTTTTGTTCACCGATCAACTGTGGACCTACGCATGAAATTTCACCCATTTCTAAATGTCATTTTTTGGGTTTAATACTACATTTAAACATGCTATCTAACTGATGACAGTTGTAGGACCTCGTTTATATGGTGATTTAAACTAGGTCCTCGATTGGCACCAAAGACGCGTATAGGTGAGTGTGAGTTGAGGTTTACTGCCAATCGGGTGTCGTTCCCGGTTCAACTAGGGGCCAGAAGAACGGCTGGAGCGCTCAGTCTGCAGCAGCCGCGTTGGATGTGCGCAGACTACTACTGCTGACGTCAACTCGGTCGTTCAGTTGCGCGCTACGTGAAACTTGCAGCGCGCAAATAAGATTCCTGTCTGCGCGATTATGTCACCGACATGTGCTCCTAAAGTTGGTAGTACACACAAATTCATGTCCCCGCATTCAGAAATCGTGTCTGCGAGCCAGTCGCGGACATAAGCCTTTCGGAGATGAGGTAGGTTTAGGTAGGTTTAGGCCACAGACATGGCTCGCAGAGATGATTTTTCTGATTTCTGTACGTTCATTGGGAGTGAAGTGTGCAGCACGCTCAATCAAGCTTTCAACCTCAACCGCACGGACAGTTGCCACCAACTCGATTCCTTACGTGTGGCCCTCCGAAGGAACGCCCGTTCTGGTAGATGACGCCGAAATCGTCATCTGACATGGCGCCGCTGGAGCGAAACAGTACACAGAACTGCCTCTACTCGTCGATGATGTTTCCTGGTACAACAGAAGACGTGATCAGCTACATCATCCAAGTCCCTATCATGCTCACCCTGACAGTAGCCGGCCTTGTCGGTAACGTTCTATCATTCTGTGCTCTTGGCAAGGAATTGAAAAAGTCCTCTACATCCGTCTTACTGAGGTCCTTAGCTATTGCAGACAATTCAGTGCTTGTGACGTACGCATTATACTTTTCTTTCCGAGCCTTATATCAACATCAAGGGGTACTCGAGGAATATTTTGAATTCTTCCAGTATGTTCGAATATATATCTATTGCCTCATGACATTTTGCAAGGTAAATGCCGTATACCTCGTCGTTTTTGTATCCACTGAGCGTTACATTGCTGTCTGCCACCCTCTGCGTGCACAAACTCTTTGTACAGTAAAGAATGCTTATAAGGCCATTGCTTGTTTAGTTGTGATGTCGTTGATATACAGACTTCCATCTGCATTTCAAATGGAAACCATATATGTGCTTGATCCTTGTACTCTTCATCTGAAGCCATTATCAGTAGCAAGTAACTTATACAAGAGTTTACTATATGAGTTACTATACGCCAATGCGTTGCCAACTGTACTTGATTGTCTCATACCATTTGCAACAATGGCATTTATGAATCACCAACTGGTCAAAACTTTAAGATCGCCCACGTTAGGTACAGGCCAAGACAAAAGGAACAAGCAATCAAAGGCGCTCACAATTCGAGTTGTAGTTGTGTCAATTATCTTCTTAATTCTGGAGACTCCGATGCACTTGTTGGGCCTCATATATGTCTTTGGGCAGTATACATTAAACTTCACTGAAGGCATGCTGTCGTCACTGTATGCCATCCTCTACAATGCATACGTACTTTCCACCACTGATTCCTTTATCAATTTCTACGTTTACTGTCTAACTGGACGTGGGTTTAGAATCGCTTTACTAAAGCTGTTCGCATTGTATAAAAAAGAAGCGTAAAATTTCATCTCGTCTGCAGCGCATTCAACGCAGTAGAAAATGAGTGATAAACTAGCAGCCGTCGACTTCTCACATTCGTTGATCAAATACGTTTGTTTCAGGTAACAGTTCTACCAACCGCAGTCTCATAATCTGCCTGTTAGGTGGGGCTGCAGATTACAGAGACAGGTGAGGTAGAAAGCGCTGCTTTTTCATCACTCTGGCCAACCTTGCTCACAGGGTCCTCTTCCGCCGACGTCAGAATCCTTAACTGCGGAAGTTGAGCCCTGGGGATGAGGATAGGTTACCGTCTTTGCCGCTCCACTCCCGCGGCGGTACTGTTTATTGTTGCGGAACGGACAGTAGCGCCGCGGGAGTGAGCGGCAATGACGGGAACCAGTCTATATCTCGACCAATGAACATGCACGATTCGTCGACTTCACCTGGGAGAGGTGCGAGTCAGTGACCGAATTAGAATGTTGGTGAACCGCCAACGAAGTCGTCACGACTTTTTGATAACTCCCCCAGGTCCTTGTCGGCCTACATGTCGGATAACGCCCAACAGTGTATTCCGCTACATTCTCCTTGACTTTGTTGTGCAAATCGTAAAAGATCATATGGAGAAAAGCCTTCTCAAAACCTTCGTGTCAGTATAAACAGTCAGTAAGAACGAAAACTCTGCTGACTGATTATTGACAATGGAAGTCAATGAATTCCCACTGCCGAAGAGAAAGCATTAGAACATAGACCAGCGATCACAATCACACGAGGTTGTTTCAACGGTTAAAGAGTGGAAACCCCATGTATTGTACGTTTTGATCCGTCGGGATTTTCTAGGTACAGCCTTACCTTTGGCGAGTTTGTTGGTCTGTCCAGCACACGGCGTATGTGGGGCTGGGATATAACACGATTGGCCAAACCTAGATTCGACTCCATCCGAGACTACTGGTACTGCATGTCATAACCTGCAATGTCACTGCCGCAATAGGTGGACAATGCATTGTAGATTAGCCTATAGTACACCAATAAAGCCACGGCAAAAAAACTGCAGCACGATCATGCTATCCGAGTCTGCGAGTATTGGTTCCTTCTTCCTAATATTCAACTAGGGACAAAGGTCGATATTCATCATAAGCTACGTCTACACGGAGCATTTTAGCTCCAGTTAACCGTCTACACGGGGCCTCGTCTCGAGCTAAGTTGTCTCGAGACAACTTTGTCCCGGGTTAACTTGACCGCAGTAGGGTAGGGGGGTTAAGATAACCCGAGACAAAGTTGTCTCGAGACAGTTGTCGTGTAGACGCGCTCGCCTGTCTGTCTCGGGACAAAGGCCTATTGGTTCCGTATTTATCAATGTGTGCATTGATAAATACGGCATGAATGCAGGGCTCGAAAATAAGGTTTTAAGGCCTGGAGCTAAAAACAGCTTCCGACTATTGAAAATATATATGCTCTCTCCGGAGCTGTTTCTAGTTCCTCTGAAGCTAAAAATATATAAGTAGACAAGTTGATTTTTGTTAAAACTACGACTGTTTTTGCACACTCACTAATAATTGATTGAAGCGAACTAAAGACATGTCTTTCACTTTCTTATCTTTTCTGCGTTGAAACTCAAGAGGCCTCCTGTGTATGAAGCCAAGTCGTCTAAGAGGGCAGGTAAGTGAATCGATTAAAAGTGCAATAACTCCACTCTAATCAACATGAAGAACAAAGGAGGTCATAGTTGAAAGAACTGCATGTAATATTACCCTGAACTTAAATTCAACAAAAATAGTGCCAATGGCACTGTGCCCGCTTGGCTTGAAGCATGGTGGTGGGAATCATCAGCAACCCCATAAAAGCCATTTAGGTACAAACTGCGATTTCCAGCTTTTGCCGCCCCAGTTTCCACGGGAGATCTGGAATCCGCTGTTATGAAAACGGGCCTAAGAGTTCGGGGACCTTTTAAAGACATAGTATGACCAGTACTTTACTGCCTTTTCTCGTTTCGTCGTCCCTTTTTTGCACTTATAACCGCCCATAATGCGTCTGGTGATAGTGGGACGTCAGTACGTCACAAAACAGATTGTTCCATATAATGGTTCCAGATCTCACCGTTAGGACTAAATCCTCAGTATCCAGTCCTAGCGGTGAGATCTGGAACTACTCTAGTTGTCTGAATACCAACGACCGATGATTAGCTCGCGCTAGTTGGGATAGCCTAGCACTCTAGCTGGCTAACCCTTCTGGTCGGTATGAGCTCTTCACATCAGAGCTCGCCTGGTACTGGTTTGGTGTGCAGGTATGTGGATTTCATTAGAAGCACAGATAACAGCAACAACATGAATTTCATCTTCATCGATGATCAAAATCGGCTCTACATTCTACAGTCTTCCTGAATAACGATGATAGCACAGGCTGCGTCTAATGAAACAACGAATCGAGTTCCATAATGCTTTTAGAACTTTTAGAACTTAATGTACAAATATGGCACAAGGAATCCACTAGGATGTAGGCCTGTTGCTACTCAGTACGACACCACAGCAATAATTAATAACTATCAGTCTCAGATTACCCGGTGGTAAATCATTGCATAAGTCCTTTAAAATACTGTCTATATACTAAAATGTAATAATATCCTTATAGAAAAATCGCTTAAGCTACATGTACGTGTCGTATGGCACTTTTGCTAACTAAAATGGCTGCATATTTTGCGAGTATAATTATGACACAAAATCAAGCTCCGAGATGAGTCATATGGCACGTCGAATCCAGAATAATTCATTCTATTCATTCTAAATAAGTAAATGTTCCGTTTAAAACGAAAAAAAACACGAGAAATTTTACAACTAGAGGGGATTAAGTGCGACTGTAGGAATGTTAAGAATCCGGTCCTGTATTCATAAAACCTTGCTAGCTTACATGTAGTTGGTTGCTATTTGTGTACATTGGCCTGTACAAACTGGGCACTTTGGCAAGCAAAAAAGCCTAGGAAGGTATGGCCCAGGGCCCATATTCATAAACATACTTACTGATACATTATCTTTTGTGTTGAACAAAGGATAAATGCCACACTTAGACTTAAGTAGTTTTATGAATATGGGCCCAGCGGAATATCAAGTGAGTGGAACACATTGCGTTCTCCCAAAATCGACGAGGCCACCCTGTTTCGAAACAGAAGTGCCACTAATTTGACGATTTGTAATAAAATACATGTACAGGCATTAAGTTTCCTATTGCAACGATACATGGACGGCATGGATGCTTGATGCTTGAATATTGGTGGATGTTTCATCCTGAAATGGTTTATTGAGGGACCATTTACTGAAACTGAGTCAAGTGTACGCAGGAGTTTCTACGCTTGCGTGCCTCTTTTCGCCGAAAGCTGTGTATTCTCCAGTTTTTTGCCAACGAGGATGATCAGCAAGCGTACGTTGATCCTCCTTGGTCATCGTCAATGGCCGATGACAGTGACCAATGCCAGTCAAAGCTGAACACGCAGTTTTTACAGGTCGGTTGAGTCGGTAATACACGGATCTGTCGGCTCGATTTTGATGTGGAGCAGCAGGAATGACCTCTTGGACTCTCTTCCGGCTGGCTTTCTCAGTTTGACGTGGCGGTAACCTGCGGTAATTTGAAATATTGAGAATGGGCACGAATACACTATAAAAGCATGTTGATCGTTGCATTTCAATTCACTGCTGATCACGATGGCCATCATGGCGTCTTCCGAACAGTAACCATGCCCTACGCTTGGTTGGGACGAGAGACTCACTTGAGAAAGGTCGAAAAACTCAGTGTTGCCTGGCCTCATCAAATGCAAGAAGTTTGAGATTGGTAAAGCAAGAGTAAGTCACAATGCCATGACGAGGAACGGCCAGCCGCGCTGTACGCCAACAGATGGCACTCCTTAGCGCTAGTGGACCTGGGTCGCGTACAACAACAGCAATATAAACAAGCAGAAAGCATCGAGAATGTACAGTGGATAATGTATCTCACCTTGCTGCATCGAATCGAAAGGAATACAATAGTAGGCCAAACCAGAGTCTGACCTCATGTTCTTGTCCTTCACTGCCAACCTCAGCAATGCTAGTTCCGGTACATTCACATCAAACACGAACGTCTCGTTCCAGACTGGGTTAAACCCTGAAATGAATTCGGTCGTCTGAGAGAGGGATGTAGCTGGACCAAAATCCGCAAAAATGAATAGGGGATGTGGATGTGCGTGATACCAATGGAACCACGGCAACGTTTCGCTAGAAATGCCTGCTTACCGTTGTTCTTAATGGTAGAAGTTTGTGCCTTCTTCCGGTCTGCCATGACACCGCATATTTTGACCTTAATGTAGGGATCAACTACCCCAGATGAGTCTCGGTTCCTTGGCAACTGATGTCCACTGATGACGGTGATAGTCAGCCGCTTGCCCCATTCCTGGGGGAACGGTCCGCGGGGGTCGAAATGAATACTTGCTGAAACGGACAAGTGATCGGTGTGTGTCAGGCCGGTAAAGAGGGTCATATCGTCAGAATTCGATGTTTTTTTGTAGCCAGACAATATAAACTGTTTTTGTCATCAATGTTGTTTTGGTGTCTTCGTCGTACCAACCTCTTCATCATACACCGAGCTTGTCTCTCGATCGACGACGAAGATTTCGTTCTAGCGAGAAAGAGTGACTTCAAGAAAGTACTGGGACCAGTAGTAATTACTTACTGTCTCTCAGGAAAGAGGGTTTCAGCACGTATCCCGTATTTCCGTTGATTGAGAACAGGCCTTGTATCAGCTGACAACCTTTGCTGACAGTCTGGAAGTTCAGGGCGACTGAAAGACAAGCAGACATCTCTTACGGCGCTGCTCCAGGGAATGTTGGCTCTCTATGCATCGGAAACAGCAGCTCTAACTCAATTGCCAATAGGAGTCACTACGGTCCAATTCAATGCCTGGCGGACTTATTTTATGCTTGTCTGAGCACCAATCAAGAGAATTTTCTTTTGTATTGGTCAGTTAGAACTTGCCATCGTTTGGCAATAAGGTAGCTGACTGCTCCAACTACAGGTGGAACTACGGTACGTATTTGCTCGTGATTCCAGTTTAGGCCTACCTATCTGACTGCCACATATCCAGCCATCTGTGGGGTCGTAGTTGCTAGAGTCTGTCCGCCCACCATCGGGGTACAGTCGTACCAGGAACCTCTTGTTGCTCTCAACAAACATATCTCCTTCATTTTTAAGCAGGGACTTAAACTTTGATTCCTTGATGGAACAGATGCTGTCGAACGTATCTATAATGGTAGAATGAGATGTTAGAAAAGACATCGGGAGGACAAATATATGCCGATGACGATGGATCCACCCAGAAAGAACGTGACACCTTTGGCGGCAGCACCGAATTTATGTCCTCCACCAAGCGTCATCGTCCGTCAGTGACAGCCCTCGAGCGATGTCGGCCGACGACGGACGACGTCGTGCGACCAACTGTAAACTCGCCTTCAGATTTCTACATGTATTTCAGTTGGCTAGTTCCAACGCCGATTTTTCAGTGAGAGTAACCGCCAAGGACGCAAGAGAGCACTTCATGAAGCCACACACCGGCGACTATCACCGTGTAGATTTAGGGTAATAGGGAGTGAACACGTACGGTTCTCATAGGCGTCCTGGAATCCCTTAAACTTCGTCCCAGCCATATAAATCACTATCTCGGACAACTCCTTTGCGATAGCTTTCCCTTCCTTCTTTTGTTTCTTCTCGTTTTCTTTCTTCATTTTTAACATTTCCTCTTCCAGTGCACGTTCGAAGTCGTCGAGTTCTTCCTCCTCTTCTGTGTCTAGAGCCTCCTCCCAGATCTCATCGCCAAAGATACCGTCGGTGATGTCCTCCTCTTCCTCATCGGTGGGCTTCGGTTTCTTCTTTCCTCTTTTACCCTGCAAGATAAAGACTCCAGCTAATGGCCATCGTGAGTTGGATTATCCAAAGCAAGTGTCGGTCTTCGTTCAGAATGATTATTCGAAGTTTGTCACGCACAGGTAACCGCCATGACTAGCAATGTTGCTGATGTTTTCGTCGTCACCGGTCGCGGAGAACGTTCTGAAGGCCTGAGTTTTCGCGAAGCCCCCGAAACGCCAATCCCGATATTCGCAGCCACGAAGAAAGCACCGAAAAAAAAGGATAGACGGTCCCGTTTGCGAAATCTCTCCATCCACGGACGGGATAACGCCTGCTCATTAACTTTAACACAAAGAGCGAGTAAACAGAACCTAATCAAGCTACCATTCTCGACAGACTGGGGACGTCTTCAAAAGAGATTCTTACCTTTACAAGTATCTTACCCTTCAAGGCCTCGGGCGATGGTAGCACCTCCGTACAACCTTCACATTGCTCTTTCAGAAGGGTGTCACCCGCTATTTCTTTGAGGTGTTCGGCCATCACCTTCTGCTGCTCCTTTGAGCAGTGGTTTTCAAAGGAAAGTAACACTGGATACCTGGAAGAAAGTTGGAAACCGTTTCAATAACAATTCCGGATGGAGCGTTCCGCTACCCTTAGATATATTGAATATCCTTTTGCTAGAGTGACTTGCTCAGACTATCCAACACTGACACACCCATCACCAACAAGTTGGGCAAACCGCTTTAGGGGATTTATGTCATTGTTTTGTGTAACCACTCCAGGACACAAGTTGTTCAGGTGTAAAAGGCGGTAGTTGTCAAACCGTTGCTGCTCGATAAACTCAAAACAGGCACATCCGAATCGAAGGCTATGCGCCAACTCCCCGAGTACTTACTGGGATGCAGTGAAGGCATAATCATAGATGGCCTTGATGCAATCCTTGTATAAGATCTTGGTCGTCAGGGTGTAGCCGTGGTAGACGATGGGTTCATTGTCCGGGCCATCCCAACAGTCCACTGTAAGGAGAGACGTTTCGCTAGAGGGAGGGATGTAGAGGGCATGACGGTGGACCAAAATGTGTTGTTGCTCTTTGGCGCGCCGTCACCACTTATGTATCACGGCGAGATATGAACGAATGTTTCCAACGGTGAAGTGTAGAGAGTGACCTCTGCGGCCGGTGAATGGACAACCGTACGATCTGACCACGAATCAGAAGACTCATCAACATGCATCTACTTTTTAAAAAATAGAAGACATTTTTTCATGATATACATCCAGCGTCGACGTTTTCTGGTGGGTACGGGATGCACGTCCCTTGACTCAGATCTGTTAGGCCTAGGCCCTTATAATTACATTCAACGCATCTGCATCCCTTCCGCAAGACGTCGATGTAAGCTTCCGTACTGCTCTTGCCTTTCAGCTGGTCGCCCAACAGGTATCTGGAAAAGGAACCAGCGGTCACATACGTTCACCTCTAACGAAGCCGCAATACTGAAGAGTTCTCGCAAAGCCTCCGGAATGCCAATACGCAAAATCTCATAGTTGGATACCACGAGGAGACAAATGGCTGGCCAGTGGGGGCTTGTCCAAACGTGACCGGCTGCCTGCCATCGGACTTCTGGATAGGTATCTGGCCAATCTGGGCACTTGTTCTGAGGGGTGTACATGTATTTTTTCTGCCTCCAGCGCCGACTTACGTGTTATGAGAGGAATTGATGAAATATTCCTGTAGCGGTCTCGTCATATCTTGGAAAATTCCCTTGTGTTCTGGCTTCATCAACTGCTGAGGTTCATCCATAAGGTAGAGCCTAAAACCTTCGATACTCAGGCGTTCATTCTCCTTGGCCTTATCGGATGGTTCGTAAGCTTTGATCATATCGACCGCATAGCTCTCGGTGACGTTCATCTGAAATAAATCATAGCCGTGTTTTACCGCTAAATTTTACCAGTTGGAGTTGTTACTTTCTTGTGCCTACAGCACTTTTCAAAAGTTTTGTCCGCACTAAAATGTGGCATTCTGAATGAAAAGCGTTCTACTATTCTACCTTCTGTTCTTGAATGAGGAATTCCAAGAATTCCTCTTTCGACATGTACTGTTCATCCTCGCAGTACCTGGAGAAAACGGAAGAAAAAAGGTGCTAAACTTGAAACACTGACACTTGGGAAAGGATTTGTGAAGCATCTTTAGATGAAAGGCGTTGCTATGCTTCTTCTCGCTCGAGTTGGCTCTCTATGGGCAACTGAACCATGAAAACTATGGGCATTCTACCCTATTGTGTCATTGGTCTCAGCGACGTCAGGAAACCAAGAATGGTGAATTCCCCGTTGAGAGGCATCAAGGACAAGAAAACTCTCTAGTGGAGCAGCGCCTTTAAAGGAAGGCTCCATCAAGGCCAGCATCGACTGGCTGCTCCCGGGCACGGTTCTTTACTGACATGACTGACGGTTCAGGTACATGGAACAGCTGTCGAGATCTTTTATACCTCCAGATATCCAGAGGGCCAGTGAAATACGAGGTAGAGCAATTGTTTTTTTGATATTTCAAGAAGTGAGAGTCTTCAGCAGCGTAGATGTATGGAGGAACGAGCGCCGACAACATTGCTTACTTTTGAAATATTGGATCCAACTCAGGTCGAGCCTGAAGCATCCTGCAGAAAGTCACGAATTCGTCCTTGTCGAGAGATTGTTCGCCCTTCCTATTGGCTTCCCTATCTGTGTTTGCAACCTGAAGTTATGATTTCGTCATCAATAATGGTAGATAACGTCATCAATATAGGTAGATTATGTCATCAATAACGGTACATTACGTCATCAATATAGGCAGATTACGTCAGCAATATAGGCAACTCAGTGTCGGCGTCATCTTTGACATCATTCCACGCAGATGAATCTCACGAAGGAACAATAAGCAAATTCCTCGAAAGAGAAGTTTTGGACAGCTTTTAACACGTACCGTAAAAAGAGCATCGAAATTCGATTTCCTGATGCTGATACCCATTTTGGGTAGGACCTGTTGAATTTCAGCCAACGTAAGACTTCCATCATGGTCCTTGTCAGCCTGAGCGAAAAATTCCTTGACCCATCTGGAGGCCAAGGTCAGGGAAAAAGAACTATGAGAGGTATTCGCTGTGCTTTTTATGCTTATGTTTATGAAAAACACTCCAGTACATTTTCGTGTGCATGATCATGGAAAGGATACGCATCCTGACAATCTCTGATGTCCGTATTGGTCCTTTTTGACATCAAAGATTTGATACTTCGGACCCAGGCGTCTCTCTCATCGGAGGTGCCCGCCACCAGGTCGAGGGTCTGTCGTTTTCGGCCAATCACGAGAGAGAAGCACCGATCTTCCTATAAAGATAATAGGGGCTGTCAGTCAGTTGGCCAATAGGAGTCAGTAAGGCCCAATCCCACAATAGCTAGCGGACCCATTCATGGTTGATTGAGCACCAATCAGGAGAATTTTCTATTGTATTGGTCCGCTTTGCTGCCATCTTTTGGCGATAAGCGCGGCTGACTGCTCCTATTGTTTAGTTTTTTATGTAACAGCTGAACCTGTATCAACGTACCTTGCTTGTCAATTTCACAACCGAGGAGAGAGTAATCAACCAGCGATGTCATCACCAAGTTTGGTACTTGAATACCACACACAATGCACAGCAATCGCTGTGGCTGATTAATTCGCCCTTGTTTGAATTCCAATGCACCCTCAGTGCACACATGCGTACCGTACGTTTTATATGTAATAGGATATCAAATTGAGTTCACAGATAATCAAGATAATGGACAGGATTGTTCCCGTGTAAACAAAGCCAGATGTTCCACAAACAGGTACATTCATGAATCGGATTCAATCAACGACATGTCAATTAAATCAGGTTGTATATTGGGGTGAACGTAACTTTATGACGTGTGAGTGTACTTCATGACGCAATGCAAAATTATAAAGGGAAGGTGGCCATTTCGGCAGAGAATATGTGATAACCATTGAGCGGCAGCAAGAACCAGGGCAAACAACACCAATAATCGTCAAACAAGAGCATCCAAGTGATAGAGTCTACAACAGACTACATGTAGTACCGGTATCTAGTTCCTTTCGGAGTCCGAGTCTGAAGTTTGTCACTTTTCTGGTGATTGCTCCGTGTTGAAATACATGTATATGCAATGGTAAAGCCTTCTGCATCTTAACAGTGTGTCGCCACTAAAAGGGGCAGAATTGACCCCCCCTCAAGAGAAAGGCCGGTAATCTACCGGTACCACGTTATACAGAAGGGTGTAGACATCATGGTGCGGCGCTGTGGTGTTTTTGTTCATGCAGTTCAGCTTTAAGTTCATAAATAAACATGGGCCTTGGAGTGGAGAAGCACACCTTTGCATGCCTTTAAACATTATAAGAAGTAGCAAACATTGTTTTCCCATATTTTCTGTAAACCCTGCAGAGTGCATTCCACTCTGGCACACCCAAAATCGGTCGTGCATTCTCAACAACGCCAAAAATGGTGCACTTAGTGTTTACGTTAGGTACAGAATGTCAAGTGGCAGCTGTCTAGATATCATGCAAATGTTTTCATTGAATCTCCACCAGAGATCAATAATATGAATTAGAAAATGCTCAAACATACAATGCATGTAATAGTGAACGACTTCAAAACGGTTTATGATATAGTGTGCACACTAGCTTCAGCATTTTTATCAACAGGAACACGCCAGCCAATCAGACGTACCGTAACATCGTGGAGTCTTGTCTTATTCTTTAGAAAGACTTCGCTGTTCATGTTGGGACGGACTTCCCTGATGTCATCCACGGAGTCTAAAGGAATGAAGCAGTTTTTCAATGCCAGGGCATACATTAATATTACGTGGGACTTTATCCTTAACACCACTGGGCCTACGGAGCGATTTCCCTGTTCCCCATCCGTTTCCAATGCCACCGCCATGGCTGGGGGTGCGAAACATTTGACGAATCGCCGCTTGGCGATTAGGTCCCCGTTGACATGGTTGATGTTTCTTTCTTGCAAGAGAAAAAGTCCGCACAAAAAAGGGCAAGACTTGGTGACGACCTGTTGTGTGGTTTGTTTCTTTAGACACTAGAACCTGACTTGAAGAAGACGACTTCCACGCTGGATGACAGTGGCCGTTTTCGTGTTCAAATGCCCTTGTACATCAGCTCATACCGTCTCATTTGTGTGAACGTCAAGATACGAAATCCCAATCGCCTTCATGGCCTAATAAAAGATCAACTATTTTATACCACTTACAGATATTCCTATGCCAAGGAAAAGGTTTCTTCGACTCGGTCTGTTCGACCACAAGTCCATCTCTCAGTCGGAAACCTCTGTTGTAAGACTTGGTCCGCCTCAATTTTGTCAGCTTAGTACCAGAAGATACCTGGTCGAGACATTGCTTTACTGGAATAGGAAGTCAGAACGTAGGACGTTGATAGCATTTACACACACTGAGTGACGTAACTTTAGGCATTGTGACGTGAATTTAGGCATTGCGGTGTACTTTAGGATTGTGACGCAACTTAGGCATTGTGACGCAACTTGAGGCATTATGACGTGACTTGAGACTTTACGACGTAAATTTAGACAATGTGACGTAATGTTAAGCACTAGGACGTAACGTTAGACGATGTGACGTAACGACAACCACTGTGACGTGACGTTGGACATAACGCTGCTCCTTCAGGTTGTCGGAACATGCGGAATGGTGATCGACCTCAGAGTCGGACTTCATCAGGGATTTTTGCATTCAAATCACAGACATCCTCATTCAAATCGCTTTTAAGCCGGTCAATGTGCAATAATTATCAGAGCGAGAAAAAAGTCAACAGAATGAGGTCAAACAGCATAATTCTGCCACAAACAGGTAGTTTTACTGTCATTTTTATGCAGCGCATCACAATTCTTTCAATGACTCTTTTAATAGATAAGGCATTCTTGTCGAGTAGGTTTGGAGCTGAAAAGACCAAGATATGACTTCAAAATGAACAGCTTGACCTGTAAGTCAACCAAATGTGTCGGTGTTTGCATAGACTTATGTACAGCCTACATAAAAAAGGAAGTCCAGGATCAGGCGCAGTGCATGTAAGACGGGGTGGAGAGATTGTCCAGGCAGAAAAAAAAGCGTATTCATTGTCATTGTAATTAAAATACATTGGATACCTTGGCAGGTCAAATAGCCAATCAAATATTTGTCTTAATCTTGGCATGATTGGTCAATAAAGGTGTATAATTAGGTCAAGGTCGGTCAGTACCGGTGTTATATCTGCCAGTGTTTCTGTGGATGAGGTGTGTCCCCCTTATTGTTTGGGAAACGCCGGCAGATCGACAATTTTTTCTCTGTGTCTCCTGTTCCGTCAGACAATAGGAGGGGAACACTCACAGATGGGGAACACTGGCAGATGTTACACCGGAGTAATGTTGTGGGTGGTGGTAGTTGAGGCAGACCTTGCATTCAAGATTTCTTGTACCGTGAGTTGAACTCAATGTTGCCGTGTGCTGAGCATGGTAAAAACCATTGATGGACACGAAAGCAATGAATTTCTCTTGATGATTTAAAGGTAATTAGTCGCGGCAGTCAAAAATGACTTTAAGAATAATTTCGTGGCCCACGAAATTCAAAATTTCAAAATTACAAATTTCGTATTTTAGCGGATTACATCCCTGGTCAAGCAAGATCTGCAGTTGACCTGTTTTAAATGCTGTTCGAGGGCAGCAAACCACAGCAGTTGTGCAAATATGCTTTTAGTACACATGAATTCCCGATGTGAGTACTGTAATAGATTCAAGATGGCGGCGTTTGATTCTCTCTTCAGACACCTTGACTGGCACGACCAGTTCGCTTTAAGAAGACCCTACTGCATCAGAAAGAACAGAACAGCGAAGAATGGATCAAAACCCATTGACGTATCGGCAAACGATGCTGAAATTTACGGACCACAGGAATGCCAGATTGGGCGCTCGATTTAATGGCCGCCCAAGTTGGCACGCCTAGGGTCATCATAGCGAAAACATTTTGTTCGTCAATGGAAGCTGAACTTCTGTCGGAAGTACATGTATTCAGATTTTCGTACAGGTAGGCCTACGCCCTACAATATAGGCCTTCCAAGCGGACAACCATATCGCAGAACCGCTCGCTGTATGCACCGCCGATACTGGGCGAGGCAACAACTTTCTTTACCAGTACTGTATCAAAAGATGTGGTTCGAACAGGAAAAATAGGTCCTACCTGGCTTTTTGCCGTGAGGATGGTGATCCTGCGGTTCACTCATTGCAATTCCTTTGATAACTCAAAACCCGGGAAAGAAATGGAGCAAACCACAACGTTGAAGGCCGCTCCGTGCTCTACCTGAGAGAGCGACGACGTACAGTGTAGGTCGGTAGTGATTAATGGCCAACTACTATACCAGCTGTCTGAGGTGATTTAAATGAAAATACAGTGACTGCATGTGAATTTGCAAGTGATATGCCGGTGTGTTAATATGATCAAGATTTAATCAAATTTATCATGATGAAAAAAATGGAACAATCTCTTGACTTCGATCATTCTATTCTGATATTTTTTCTGACCAAAACGAATTGTTGATCACATGGTACTGATCTGGAGCAACATGCCGTTGTGGGACACTGTTTAAATTCGCGACGAGGAAAGACGTCAAAGTATTTGTGTAAATTTCCGTTATCCAAATCACGTTTTGTCAAAACTTGAGATAATATGAGGAAAAACACATTTTTTATCATGCCTGGAGAACCACGTCACGAGAAGCAAGAACCTACACCATAAAACCATACACAAAATAGGCATCGTCTTAGATGTACAGTAGTTGTACATGGACCATTCGTCAGAGGCAACTATAGAGATTATCGGGGGCTATTTACTGCTGGCCAAGGCTGTACATTGGAAAACGAACTATCATAGATTCCAGCACACCAATTCTACCTCACTTTTCAGTGTTTAGCTCGTGCCTTTTTTGTTTTGAAACATCGCTAAAGAAGTGGATAACGGCGCTCTATACGAGATTATTCTGTTTGTATACTGATTGATCTTGTAAACAGGCCGAAGCACGGAGCAACGCGTTGGCCACTGACTAGTGCTGCCATCATGCGGTAAATCGGCGAGAATCTGGCTATTGTAAGCAGTGTCTATGAACGATAGGTATGAGTGAGAAGACACTGCGAAAGGAGTGTAACGATCTACATGTATTGTGCTTGGTACAGCTGTTATTATGATATATGAGGTCACCATAATGATAAAGTCATATTTGCAATATGACGGCGAACAAATGCTAATGAAAAGAGTGTCCCAGTTGAGCATTTTATGACCGATATATTTAGATTGCAGGGCAACTATCGTTGTATGCACCGAATTGAATTGAATTCTAGGCCTATCTAAGCCTGGGTACACCACCTATAAAGGTTTTTGTACAGTACATGTACTTTAATTTGCTGTTTGCGCTGCCAGAGCGCCACCTTCGGTGAAAAACAGTACCGGTACTAGAATGCACGACTTTAGTAATCCAACATTTGCATTTGCTGCCAGTAGGCCTATATATCACAGTGGGGTCTCGCGAGGGCAAGTCCACACCCACCTCTGTGGGAGTTGATGCCCAAACCTATCCTGCGATATCCAGCAACTGTTGACTATCTCCTGATGCGTTCATAAGAACTTCGTGGCCATGGCCCATGCTCGACCCACTCCCCCTTGAGCAAATTGGAGCGCCATAGCGTAACTACGCCCACACCCTGAAGAGACCGTAGGAGAGCGTGACCAACGTCACGGACGCTTCCACTTCGTCATTTCGAAAGCCAAATAGAGGTAATCGTTGATTGGTATCCGACTTACGTGGCGGTTGCTTAGGATCCTCTGGTTCGCCTTCCCCTTCTTTACTTGCCATCCTTTCCTTATCAGTCGGCACAAAGTGAGATAAAGAAATGAAAGTACACCAAGGGCAGTGGGATTTGATGCAGCAAAGATATCCTCAAGTGAACGAATCTTATCACCGAATTAAACTGACGATACGAAGGTGGCCTACTGTTCTATGGACTGGACCTCCAGAGAGGCCTTGCCTTCACGCCCTGATTTTAATCAAATATCAGACCTTGAATCTGGTCAGGTCTATCCGATGCCCCAGACTGATAGCACCAGAGAATAAATACATGAGTCAGCCCACAGGTGAATATTGGGCCTCATTGATTATTTTGAGTACTTTTCAAGTAGAAATTTTTATCATTTTATAATATATTCATTAGACGAACCTCGTCCACCCACGCGTCGAACTGCCGTTGTGTTTCCCAGCCTTTCACCGAGCCTTATAGCTATAGGGATGAAAGATGCAAAAATGGTGCAGGCTCTCCTCCACGTGAGAGTTTTCTCGGCTCTCAATGGGCAGTTTACCATTGGTTCCGTACGCCGAGGCCCGTGACACAAACGGCTGCCAGTAGGTTGAGTTGCAAAGAGAGCAAACGTGGGTGAGAAAACTTTCCCGTGGAGCAGCGGCGAAAGGATTAGCAATTCTCAAGGACGCGTCGAGAAGGTTTCAGGACACAGCTACCAGCCCATGAAGCCTTGCCAACGGCAAAAAAATGATGACGAAATGGGATTGTAGCCCACACTATTGTCTAGTTACATGTATTACATGCAGTAGAACGGAATGAAGAACAACATTTTGCTTGTTTCTGGGGCAAACGGACATAATCGTGTCATGACAATCTATCTTTATTATCGAAAATCTCTGCGTTTATACAATATCACCAATTGTGGTGTTTTAGGTCAGAGGTCTGAATTGAGCTTCTCAGTTTGGTTTTTCGACAACAATCCCTTTCTTTCTAAGCTCTCGTCCTTTGCCATTAGTTTCCTTGCCTCCATCATAATCCTTACTAACCCATGCCGCTGTTGTCTTCTTGATTTCGACGCCCTTGTCTTCTTTGCGAAATTTCTTCCGCATAGCATTCGCTTTCTCCACGGCTTGTATCGTGAGCTCGACAATGTCAGCCTCCCCCGTCTCTGCAACCATCGCTTTCTCAAGCTTCTCAACACCTTGAGGTCGGCTTCCTTCCGCACCGCTTACATTCGGTACCCTGGGACTTCCGTTCCCATCGCCCAAACCGTCAAAGACATTTTCGCCCGACTTCAACTCCTCCACTGTCGAGTTTAAATCATTTTCTCCTGTAGCATCTTGAGACAGGACATGCTTATCGGAGCTAATCACAGGCAGAGGTGTCGCCCTCCTCTTCTTGTCAACAGAAACAGTGCTAGCTCTTCTAGTTGAGGAATTCTTTCGTTTCTTGAAGTTCTCGAACCTCTGATACGCGTCCGACCTGACCAAGGATTTCTTCCTGGCCACCCTGTATTCCTCTCGCCCCTTCGCAGCCATTCGCCCGAGCTGCTTCATTCCTTCCAGACTGTTGTCCGTCGCAACGAACTCCAGCCACGCTTCTACAATCTTCTCTTTATTCTCCTCAAAAACTTGTTTACTGGACTTTCGACTTGGTGCAGACTTACTTTCGCGACCTTCCGAAACCACAGCATCGGCGATGAAATGCAATGAACGCCGGCGTTCACCTGGCGTTGTTGGATTCGGCGACACCGTCGTAGGCGGGCCACATCGACCATAAACAAGTTCATCTATCCGAGCTTTCGACATCGACGTTCGTCTGCCACTATTTGCCGCCGTCTTGGAATCGTCGTCAGCTTTAGCGTCATCGTCTCCTGTCTCCGCAGCAAAAGCACGCGTCCTTCCGAGAATCTCCTTCCTAGATTTCGATTCTGCTACACGTTTCTTCGAAACCACTGCAGCAGCGGATTGGCTTCTGATAAACTGGGGTTTTTGTGTTGACTCGGTGACCAGCGCAGTCGCCTGAACGGAAACTCTTTTCTGAGTCGGTTGTTTGTTGTCACCCTTAACAAACTTATCAATCCTCTCCATAAAACGTTCCATTTTCCTTTGCAGATTGGCCGTTGTTTCCTGGAGCGCCGCCTTTCGTTGTTTCATCAACGTCACTTCCGGTCTATCGTTGAGGACAGAAATCTTGCGGGAAAGAGAACTTCGGCATTGTCTTTGCTGCGTGAGGAACGTCTCCGCGTTTATATCACGGCTATCTTCTTCAACGGTTGATTCCTCATCTGGTGCTGCGGACGAGGCTGCCAGTCGCTGTTTCCTCTTATCACCATCGTCTCTAAATGTCGGACTTTGATTCCGCATCAACTGTTGTCTTGTGAGATCGTTGACCATCTTCTCCTGAACAATCTGCTCCTTGCGATGTTTGTATTCGGAGTGTGACCGCTTCACCTGCAGCTGTTTATTTTCAAACGCTTTTTTCACAGCCTGTTTCTCAATATCCAAGAATCTGAGAGCTTGGGTACAGTTACGCTTGAGATCACTGTGTTTGAAGAAGATCTCCCTAGCTTTTGAGGAGTACATGAACTCGAACTGTGCATACCGATCCTGGACGGAGTCAAACGTGCGGTACACGGAGCGGAACATGACGAGTCCTTCCAACTGCTGCTTTCTCGTTACCGTTTCAGTATTTGAGTACAAGTCGAATCCGCGATAGTACTCGAAGACTCCCTCATATCACAGCAAATCCCCAGTTAATTCCCTGTGAAACTTTCACTTATCATATGAGAAGATGAGGTGTGTGGTCCGTGTCCAAAATCATCTACACAACATCCGAAAATTGTCCAGCAACGACTCCTACCTTACGAAGTCCAGCACTGTGTGGAATGAGTGCAGTTCAGAAATAGTTTACAACTGTATCCAAATTCCAGAGCTCGATTCCAGAACTGCGACGTTTCTATTTAAGATTAATTAAAATGAGGTAAGTCCGAGCAGTGAAATTTTCACAAAGTTCACTGTATTTCACCGGGACGACCTAACATAATACATGTACACGTAAAATAGTCCTACAAATTACTTAAGTCTTTCCAAACATACAACAAACTTATTCAAACAAACTACGCCACTATTAACTCCATTCGCCCCTTATTATACTAAAGATTATAAAGGGCCTAAGGCCTTAGTTAAACGGTACATGCATTTTTTATGTAAGGTTACATGCATAAACGGTTGACGGTGATCCACCATTTTTGATCGGGGAGAGTCGTTCTGACGTCACCATATAGTGAGACGGGGAAATTGGCGGACAACCGATTGGCCAACCAAGCTCCGATGGCGATGGAACGTCCATGCAGTTGGAATGGAAAAAGGACGGGTCATGGCGACTTGTTGAAAACCGTCATCATATGCCGATGAAGGTGCACTGTGGCATAGGCCTAGTGCCTCTCCCCCCTCCACCCCCAAAACCATTTCGTCCAATCTGAAAATGCAACAGCATCTCATATTCAAAGCCACACTATGTAGATAAGCGTCTCCGAGAAAATTCATTGCTATTGTTACCACATCAAACGTAAGATGGAGCAGCAGTTGCGCCTCACCGCGGCAGTGCGCCATGCATCACGCCAGTGTCACTCCGCTCTAGCGGCAACGTGTTGGATTCTCAGGACCGGTAGTCTTTTTTCCAACAACTGAGCCCATCAGCAGGTGCAACGGAAGGTAAGTTCTCTTCTCTGGGTATCAACTAGACCTTATAACCTTCTTCATTCCCTCGGCGAAGAAATTACCAGGGCGGTCCAGTCGGCTATCGCTGGTGGACTTGGTCTTGGCCGCCTAACCATCACCACGCCCGAATGGGATGGTCACTGTGGCCAAGCTTCACCGTCTAAACCTATTCTTTTGTCGGCCACTGTGTCATCCCAGCTTGCTTCCATGACCACACGTCTTCCCTGGTAGACTTTAGCTCAATCTTTATGTAGCCTGTAGGCCGATTTCGGTTCGTCCGTCCGAAGTCGCTAAGGCCTGTCAAAATGTCCGGGCAATTTGCTCCTTAGCCCAACTCATGGGGTTCCTTTCATTCCTTTGTTTTTCCGATCTCTCCATGTTCCTTGTAGTCTATAGCCTAGGCCTACTCGCAGGGTGGCGTGCTCCAGAATAGCTCATCCGATTTGGGATTTGTCCCGCGCCTGGTCAATCTGGAAGGGTATTAACTCAGTGGAAGCGGGAGGCCTTCCGGTGATGGATAGATTGTTTAACAGAGTGCTCTTTCACGAGCCCGCAGTGATTAGACTCGTTGATTGGCTTGTCAAATTCTGGTGTTAGGCCTTTTACAGGGTCAGGTCGTGTGTGACATTAAGGGCCTGCAGCAATGCTGATGACCCTCCTGAAGATCGCGATAATGCTGAATAATGTTCATCAGTTGGGTCCTTCGGCTACAATACCCTGTCGGGAATGCATGTTGCTGATAACGAGAAGTGCACATGTTGCTCCAAACGGTTGCTTCCAGACACCAGAATTCATCAATGACCAACAGCAAGTCCAACCCCAACAGGAGATGCATCTACGTGACTACCCCACTCATCACGTTAGCAGTGGTTATCCAGTTTTCGCCGGTAACCATGGAAACGAGAGATGGTTAATAAATGACATTGGGTGTTCTCCTTGGCGATATCTCTTGAGGATGCTGACATGAGTAGGGTCGAACATGAACCAGTCAGTCCGCACACGGCTGCACTAAAGAGCATGCTTCTATTGAATCCATTAAACATTTATAAAATCTGGTCGGGTACCATAGTAGCCAACAATTATATATTTTTAAAGAGCAGTTTTTTCCACACGCATGATCAGGAGCGTCGTTTTGTTAATAGGTTAACCTGACACTGCAGTGGCCACTTTTTGTCAAAAATGTAGATACTGGTATTCTATAAATGCAGATGATTCTTGAATGTGGTATCTGCCCTGACTGGACTATACACCCTTACTCTTTTGAGGTGGGCTATAAATCCGTCGATTTGAACAAAAACGATGCCAAAACAATAAGTGTTTACAGTACATTGTACATTGCGGTACATGTAATGTACATGTACAATGACTGTGCATTTTACTACACACACGTAATATGAGAAAACATAACATAAAAATAATCAAATGTTCATTGATCTGCAAGATGTTTCGACAGCCACACCCGAACATCCATGTCACCAGAGCCCTCTATAGGCAGAAGTTCTGAGCCACAACCTTGTGGAGTGTTCAGCCACAATCTGGTTGGATTAGCATCACCGTTACTTACGATTTTTTTCTTATGGTGATTGAGTTGGAACAGGGAGTTATATTGGATCTGAGAATACGTTTCCTTGAGTGATCATGTAAGTAGGCTACTAACTGCTTTTTTCTAGTTTGATAGATTTTCTTTTTGTGCGGCTGAAAGGTGTGGTCTGATTCTGATTCCAACATGCTTGTATCAAATTCTTTATCTGTCAGCCTGATACATGTCGATGACCTATGGACATCATGAAATAGTGTCTTCCACCGGGAAAATGCTTGACACGACCCTTATATCAGTCTCGTTCCCATAGTGACTGTATTCCAGTGCATCTGCCATCAGTCTCCGTAATACTAGTTGATGACCCTGGTTACAGAGAAATGCATGGTCAATCAGTCTATGATTGGTTGAATCTCAGAAATGATTGAAGGAGTGGATAGACATGATGTAGGATGGTATCCGTAGTGGTGTTTCTTTCTACTGCACCATCGAATGAGGAACTTTTATTGCAAAGCTTCAGTCGAAAATGAGAAGGATGAGGGAAGCTTTGAGGGCTTAGTAAGCAAGATTGCAGATGGTATCTTGAAGAGACTATATTATTTTCTTTGAAAGCCACGCCAGTGGGAGAATAGGACCTGATGTAGCCTGAGATGACCCAATTGCTATGTCCCCCATCCCTGTACCACAATTGTCCATTGTCTCGAGGGTAATTTAAGTGAAGTAATGAATGAAGAATGCGGTTAATATCACATTTCACTGGAATCAAAATGCATGACTCTAAGTTAGTATTGTACGAGTAGTCATCATTAAATTATACTGTATGGGAAAGCAATTACCGAAAAAAACAGGCCCAGTAAAACTGAAGAAGCATTTGAGTGGTATTCGTGGGGAGCAGGCCCTATGATCTTGACATGGTTGTCGGTGAAAGCACCAACGAAGGTCGAGCATATAACTGGAGTAGTCATATCCACATCCACTCTTCTCTTTAGACCTCTTGATAATGAATTAGGTCCAAATGACAAGTGGGGTTCCGGTGGGAATGAAATATGATGTCCTATTGTTTCACGTAAAGAATGAAATAAAACATATAGGGAGTCTTTCTGACAAAAAATGACACTTGTTCCACACTCTTTACTTACATACTTCCCACTTTTATTGTTTCACGATGTAATTTTCAAAGACACATCTTTTACAAATACCATTGCCTACCACTGATGTAACATGGGGCATGAATGCATTGAAAAATAGATTGGTTAATTAGCTAAATATGCATATCGTGATTATGAGGAAGGCTTGAACTGAACATTGATTGGTGACCACTCAGATGTGAAAGGACAGTATATTCCTGAAACTAAGCTCATTTGGAGCCTTGTAATAGGCTATGTGTCACACGGACAGCAGATTATATGTAGGCCTACTTGATCTCCGTGTTGAAATTAACACCATTACGGCACCTATTTGCCTTAGCTTGTTAATCAATGTAGCGTTGTGACATTACACGATGTTAATGGGTTTATCCTATGGTTTTTATCGATTAGCAATCAGCTTGTAAAATCAATGTTGACTTTGGCCACTCTCTTTAGGATGTTATTGAATGTCTTGTTTTCTCTCATGTCGTGATTGTAAGGGGATGGGTTTTGCGTCCATGGCAACTTTAATAAACTGGTACGACTGCAAATCGCTTGACATGCGTTCGCAGCAGATTTACCGTTCTGTCTGGGACGGTCTCAAAGCCCTCTAGTGGATGGTGGTCCATCAGTCGACTAGATGCTTCCGGGATAGGGAACCAGGCAATAATAGGCTATACACAGTCCATACAGATTCGAGAATCATAAATTTTATCGTTTCGACGGCCCTCGTCATCTTTTTGTAAACTGCACATGCTCAGTTACAGCTGGTGGGCAAAGTCGTATCTCTCGACCAATCATATGCGTTGATTTGCCGTGCACACAAAAGCTTCGGAGAAACCAAGATGGCGAGGGCCGTCGAAACGATCACCCGTCATTGGCTACCTTTTCGACGGCCAATGCTGCACATGGAAACACTGCCCATCATCTCTTTCGATGTGCAACATGTATGTTTATACCGACATCACTATTGGACTTCACGCTCGCCAGCGTAGAATTTTAGAAGAATCGTCGGTCTAAAGTGACATGATCAATGACTGCCTGATGAACATAGATTCAGAGATGCATTTCCCATACAACAGTTTAACATTATTACATTGTATACTCCTTGAGAGACGCCAATAATGACTGAGATATTGAAAGTCATGTTCTGAAGACACTCCACACTCTCGGCAGGAGGCAACCACTCTCTCTCCGTTTCATAAAATTTGCATGCGTGTGTCGTCTGCCGTATGGAAATCTTCTCTCAGTAACAAAAGAATTAGCAAGGATCCAATCTGCTTTACTCGCTGTGTAATCAATACAAGAAGTGATGAGCAAAACTTGTTTTCGTTGTGGATCTAATTTGCATCGCTGTAATTGAGATGCTTCAATGTTTTTTAGCCTTCAGGACCCGATATGTTCATTTGTTGCACGAAATAAACACCTCAAACAAGAGTCGAGGAGTCGCGAAGCGACTTTGAGGCCGTCTTGAAGCCTTGATGGTAAACCACAGCTCTAGCTGTCATTCAGTTGACCAATATAGGAGTCACTACGGCCCAATTCAATGCCTTCTCGACCCATTCATGGTTGACTGAGCACCAATCGGGAGAATTTTCTATTGTGTTGGTCCGCTGGAACTTTGCTGCCATCTTTTGGCGATAAGTGCTCCTATTGCACCGTTGGCTTCGTCCTCCACGAACATTTCCTTCAACGACACACACTCTGTCATCACTGTCTAGTCTAGTACCACTGTATGTACGTCCATCACTGAGCCAATTCATTCCGAATCATTCCAGAAACCTTCCTCTGAACGTACATCAGATTTGATTATCGGCTCTGATATCATTTCCCCCTGTTTGCTCTTGTCATGGTTACAGGTGGTGTCATTAGTAAGAGATCCCTTCGTTCATCGTCTGATCGAACGATCGAATTTCATGAATCATCAGACAGGCTGAAGACGGGCGTTGTGGTGGACCTGAGGGCTGGCTACCTGGTTGGTTTGGGAGCGTACCTATGTGTCCCAGGTTCTATGTGTCCCGGGTCCTTTGCGTCCCGGGTTCTATGTGTCACGGGTTCTTTGCGTCCCGGGTTCTATGCGTCCCTAAAGACAGTTATTTGAATGCAGGGTTCTATGTGTCCCGGGTTCTATGTGTCCCCAGTTCCATGCGTCTGTCTCAACTATGATTGGCCTTGTCGCCATTTTTTTCTCAAGTGGAATCGACGAACTCATATTTTAATCATCATGGATAAAGTATGTATTATCATGGATAAAGTATGTATTAACTAAAATAAATCATAAAGCATTAATGTACAACTTCCACGATGAAAAGCAGTAGTTCCACGGCCCATCTATCATTACTCATATTCAATACATACCAAACAATTACGTGTTTTTTGTAAGGTTAATTGGACTTTCAATCTTCCAAAATGGAGGAGCTACGGTGATGATGAAGAAAAAAACAGGGGCCTGTTTCATAAAGTGACATTTTGTGGGGGTACCATTAACTCAATGCATTTTCCATGTTTGATTAAAGGTACCATTAGCTTAAAGTCACTTTATGAAACAGGCCCTGGTGAAGAGTCAATGGACAAAATTATGAATTTTGATGCATATTATAACGGTTGGAAACATCACTAAAAAATGTGGATTAAGAATTTGAAAGCCCTCTGGTGGAGTGTGAAGCTACCAAGGGAATGCTCACGGGCATTCCCTTGGTAGCTTCACACTACACCAGAGGGCTTTCAAATTCTTAATCCACATTTTTTAGTGATGTTTCCAACCGTTACAACATGTATCAGAATTCATAATGAATGCTAACGCTGATTTATTTTAGTTAATACATACATCCATGATTATTCAGATATGTGTTCGTTGACTCCACTTGAGAACAAGATGAGGACAAGGCCAATCATAACTGAGACAGACACATGGAACTGGGGACACATGGAACTGGGGACACATAGAACCCGGGACGCATAGAACCCGGGACGCATAGAACCCGGGACGCATAGGACCCGGGACACATAGGGATGACCCCGTTGGTTTCCCGTAGGAATTGGCAGACAGGGCTTCGCATTACCGTAATCTGTCTCGAGGAAGAATGCCGTATGGTTCTTCTGATGCTATTTTCGAGTCAGGTATGGCGTTATAGCTGTAAGAGAGGACTCTTGGTCCTCCAGCAATGGCCTGCCATGCCATGTTCACAAATGAACGTGGACAACTGCTCTTCAATGAAAGGAAGGCTTCTTGGTCGTCCAGCAGTTGGCCAGGCATGCCATGGTAACAAATGAGCTGGGACAACTACTCTTAATGGAACAAATGCTTCTGGGTCTCCTAGCCATTGGCCTGGCATGCCAGGATACTGTACCAGATGAGTTGGGTTGACTGCGCTTAACGAAAGAAGGCTCCTGGACCGTGTAGCCATGTCATGTTGAGATGAACCTGGACAACTGCTATTTAATGGAAAGACGGCTACTTGGTCCTCCAGCAAATGGCCTGGCATGCCATGTTACCAGATGAGCCGGGACGACTGCTCTTGAAAGGAAGGTTTCTGGGTCCTCTGACCATTGGCCTGCCATACAAGGACACGATCTAAACCTCAACCAGCAGTACCAAAAACGAAATTTCCCCATCGAGGTTCTGAGACAAACCGACCGTAAAAGAAAACGAAAACGAGTTGAGCATCGTTAGGGATCTGTAACGCTGTAGCAGTTGCCATGGTGATGGAGATATCAGACACGAGGGTACTGCATGCTGACTGGAACCATTCCAACAGGTCGCACCCTGTGTTGGATTAGAAAAAGAGACGACTTCACTGATTTATTTTTGTAGCTCGGATAATGCTTATGTTGTTCGACACTAAAGGATGGTCAATTCGCTGCCTTGCTGCAACCCAACACCCGATGTCAGATACATGTGTAACGACGTTCGGGGTTTAGTTTGATCCCAGATAAGGCCCTCTTGGACGCCTATACCAGTATCGTTCTTTCAACTGCACACAGCCGCTATTGACATCTAGATGCAAAAAAGGGTAGTTATTAAGTACGGAACGGAACGGAACGGAACGGAACGGAATCGTGGTTGCAAACGGAATGTAAAATACGGACTGACCCTGAAACTGGAACGGAACAAAGTTAACTTTCATTTCATTTCAAATGGGCAGTGCCGTGCTGTTATAATGATTCGTTCTATCATGTTTGTGGTGAGCTCAACTCTATGTAATGGTCTTGCCAATATCTTTGTTGGTGTAGTGCTTTTGTGGTGGGTTCGATTCTATTTTTGGGTTGGGGTAGGCCTAGTACTGTTGGTGATTGGTTCAGTTTTTGGGTAGTCACAAATTAGTGTAATTGGGTTAAGGCAATTCTTTAGTTGTGTGGGTTCGATTCTTTTACCGGTCACTGGTGGGGTAGTGCTTTAGTGGTTGGTTCGATTCTATACTATGGTTGTTGGGATGGGGTAGGCCTTCCGTACCAGAGTGACCGCCAAAACTCTAGAATCAAATCAACCACTGAAGCAATACACCACCCCAATGGAAAAAGGAACTCCATATTAACCCCAATGTAGAATCGAACCCACCACAAAAGCACTACCCCAAAAAAGTAAACGGCACAACCCAAAGAATTCATATATGGTATCTACAAGAATGGAGCTTAATACCAACATGACAGAACGAACCCAACATCACAGCAGATTAGCTCTGTTCCGTTCCATTTAAAGAGTCGGTCCGTCTTTTACATTCCGTTTGCAACCACCATTCCGTTCCGTTCCGTTCCGTACTTAATAACTACCCTGCAAAAAACCTCTCATTCTTTGATAATACATTTGTTACCATGGAAATGTAGACAATGTACCAGCCCCTTTGGCTTCCATTTCTGTTAGAATCAATTCAACTCGGTGTTAATGGATTCATCCACTTAAGTTAACTGTCGGAAACATTTGCTGCTAACTATTTTCCTGTCGGTTTAGTCATCTTAACATTGGCTACTCGATCACTGCAACAAAAAACTTAACTGTGAGTGGTCCGCTGCTGTATCATTGATTTACCAATTTGATTATCATTGATCAAGGAAGGTTTTCACCATCTAAATCACAAATAGAGCTATCTGTTTTTATGGCAAGGAATCCCTCAACATTCCCATGAATGATGCGAATAGTCAAATCCCTTCTACCAGACTCGTTGAGACAGATCGATAGCCAGGCTCATTTAGCATTCTGATTCATAATCTGTGAGAACGAGGACATGGGAGAGACTCGTGCTATTTCTCGACTGTCATGATAGTGGTAACCAGTGAAGATAAGATGTTGGCTCATCAGCTTGGCCTGTAGCATGGCCAACACCTTTAACCACTGCTAGTGACACCTATTGAGGCAGTGAGTTGTGGGCGTAGCCTACAAAACGCCAGCTCACCAGAGATAGGCTTACATAAGACGTTTAGTCCCACACTTCTGTAGGAACTGGTCGTTCAAGTGTGAAGGCTACAGAGCGGGAATATCACAGCAATTGATTCAGTTTGTGTGAAGACGCTTCTGAATCATTCTAGCACTTAACAATGAATATTAAATAGCTACATTGTCAAGTAATTTTGTGCACTTATATGCAGAGAACTCATGTATAGCTCCTGAATTTTTAATGCTGGGTTGTAGCATTATTGATTGAGTAGAGGAAAGAGGCTGCTATATGAGCATGCAGTGGTTTTGCTTTTTTGTACGTATAGTGACAGCAAAGTGTTGCCATCAACAGGAAGCACACCTCGATGCCAAAGGAAAGCAACGAACTGTTGGCCATCAAAGAAGATGGCCATGATCGAAGGAGGGATTTCCAAGGCCGATGTTGGCTACCAAAGGAGAGATTCCCGAGGCTTGATCATTCAATCATCACAAGCTCTCCAACGCAACAGCTCATGACGATAGAATCTACATGTACAGGGTACAGATGCCGATGGCTCCCGTACAGTGGGAAGAATGCTATGGGTGTGGTACTCCTCCCATCTTTCTGCACACACATCAGTATAGTGCCAAATGCACTGTACATGATTCATTTTTCATAACCTGTACATGCCCGTGTGATAAGAACACGAATGTACATCACATTGCCCTAGGCACAAATGGATTTATTGGAAAACATGAAGAGGAACATTGGTTTGTTGTTATTAGGTAGTTCTCTCATCATTTTCTGACTTTATTTTTTCAGTTTGTCGAGCAGTGATGCCCCAGCAGTTTGGTGGAGGACCTCTCTGCGAGGTTTGTGAGAAACCTGTGTTTTTTAACGAAGAACGAAAACTTAAGGGAGCAAGTTATCATACAACTTGCTTCAAGTGCTGTAAGTATGGGATCAACGTCGTCCAATTCACTAAGGAATTGTCATGATGCACTGCCACCACCCCAAACCTTCCGGAGCTATGCCTTCATCCAGCACCATACCACCTTTTGTCAACCGTATTTCGTCAGTTACCAACAACTTTTAACACCAGCCAAGGGTTTACCAATGCACGACCCTGGCATTTGATGGTCTTTAAGACCGATGGACAGTGTCACGAAGAAGTCAGGTGGAACTGCACGATTGCCTTCACTTCATGCCGTATTTCGCCAGAATGGCACCCCTTGAAGACTCTAGGTTGTCCAGATTAAAGGGGCTTTTGCACCATTACACAGAAATAATAACTAATTAACTACTTATCACTTAGAAAATAGCATAATGTCCCAAACGAATACATTCCCGTTACTATTCTGGCCAATTTGTTTGATGATGTATATCGGCAATCGTGTAGTTGGTATAATGGGTTTGACCTGATGGCGATGGGGCTACATGCAGCTGAGGGCTGAAAACTCCCTGTGCTGCCAGGATGCATGATTGATTTGAAAGCTATGTGGTACTCGATGAGAAAATCCCCAAAACAAGAGCTCTCGAACATATGTGATCTGAATATGATGATGATTTTGATCGACTGGTGAGATCTATTTATGATTCTGCCGCGTCACGTTTGATTCACAATATCATGCAGATATTGGATGGCATTCTTCCAATAACGGGAGTATGGTATCCAAGTCTCTCTATAGCATCAGTTGCACAGCATCATTAGCTTGTCTAGGAGACAGACTGCCTCGCTCAGGTGATGTAATTGCTTAAGGTTTGTCGTATTTCGCCATTTTGCAAGCTTTTCTCATCGACGTGAAAGGTTGTGAACTATCATAGAGGAAATCAATGGTTACAATTGAATGGTGACTTGAAGTGCTTCGATTTTTCGGTTGTATTGGATCCATGTAGCTGTGGAGCTTCAGATAGGGTGGATACGTGTGGGCAGAGCTCCTCTTCAACATGGTATATCCACGTATGATGATGCCCTAGCCTTTTGTGCGAGGCTTGAGGAATGCATCTTGGATAGCAAAGGCATTTGAGGTAGGAGATCTAGATCTTGTCGCCATTTGGGAAGGCAACAGGCAAAGTGGGCAGGAGAAATACTGGGAGAGCGACTTCATATTCGGCTCTGCAGAGTTCGGAGGGGGGGGGGCTTAGGGTTAGGGTAGGTAACAATTCCTTCTGTGCTGCATGCAATTCGCTCACACTAGGATGTACCCATCTTTGCATCTTTTAAGGTGAATGTCAGAAGATCTTGGATAGTACAACAGTAGCTGAACATCAGGAGGAACTCTACTGCAAGACCTGTCATAGGAAGAAGTTTGGCCCTAAAGGGTTTGGCTACGGTGCCAACCTCTGCACTGACAGTGGACAATCAGAGTGAGTATTAAACTCTAAAAGGTTCCTATAGATACATTTTGATGAGTGCCATGTACTGGTTAGTGACTCTACTGCAAGACGGCACCACTGTACAAAGTATACTCTTTCCATGTGCCAATACCCATGGCAGCTGATGTACGTACATGCCGCAACCTGTGCATTGCTGTTAGTAGTGAGTGGTTATTCAGCTGCACAACCTTTCTGCAAATGTGTTGTGGATATCGGCCGAAACTTATAGGCCTACATGCAAAAAATCGCGGTGCCCTCTTGCACTGAGTTGCTGAGTAGACTCATGGGCTCCTCCACGTGAGTGTTCTCGCGCGAGTTTGCTCTCAATGGGCAACAATCTCCAGTGCTGTGTTGCCCATGGAGAGCCAAATTGCGCGAGACTGAAACTCTCACGTTGGAGGAGCGTCTTTGAATATTCTGAGGTAGTCCTTTCTCACCCCTAATAAACTCTGAGTTCGGTTGTCGATAAAAACCCTTCTTCACTTGCCACTATTTACAAAGCAAACACTTGCTGTATAAATACAATATGCATCTATAGTGTTCTTCCATGTATGGACAACTACAATCAAACATCTCAAGCGGTTCTTGAAATAGCGTATTTTTCACGCTTTTTGGTTCATAAATAATCGAGTATTTTTTCATGGAACAGTTCCCAGGAATGGTTCGCGGCTTGATAATTTCGTGCCTCTTTGCAATGCCAGTAGGCGATACCATTGCAAAAATAATCAAATATAGGAAACTTATTACAATCAAAAATAGATTTTTGTTACAATGTATTAAGTACACAAATCATGAAAAGCAGAGCTGAGCGTATCTTAAAAAGACAGTCATCAAATATAGGCGCCACTCGCCAACCACTTTGAAATTCTGAGCTATCTGATATGATATTTATCTTTTATATTTGATTTGAGGTTCATGAACTTCCTAAGCCTCTTGGCTGTTTAATTCTCTTCAGGAATTTGTCGCATTTGTTTAATGTCGGTTTTCGTTATAAGTCCTTCGATTTTTTTTCGCATGAGAATATCTGTAGGCGGAATTTCACAAGAAGAAAAGGATAGGCATAGGCCCACTTCCTATTGCTATTTCCATTCAGGGAACGTGCAATTTGAGCTGCAAAATACGTCGTATCCCCTGGATTTCTGTAGGCGTATCTGTGCAGTCAACGTGAACTTTAGCTGACAAACCTGGGTATGTCCTCCCTATATTAAAAATCTCCATCATCAACGTTGCCCACCCGGTTTCTTCAAAGTATGATATCTTCGTTTTATTTTGTTTAATGAAGTTTTTGGGATACATCGTAAGTGATGATTGAAAAGACCTCAAACCTATCAAAATCACACACTAACTTGTAGACCTGTTGTCAGTGATCACAAAAACCTTATCTCATAACCCATACCATACCGGCTTCACCTCATCGGCCTACTATGTTGTTGCTTCACCCGTTACAGAAATACCAACTAAATTTCACTTTTCTTTGCAAAATTATGTTGTCTCTAACTCAATGTAATTCCATGGATGGTGAATTAACCCCACCGTGACATATCTGTGAACCGCAACTGCAAAAATGTTGTTAAACACGATATGTAGTGAGGTGTACGCACTATCTATTTCATTAGCCACGTACGGTACGTTGTAGAACCTGTTTTAACCACAAAATTCTCCTGTAAGTATAATTCATTTTGGTACGGCAAGAGTTAAGACAACACCCATAATAATTCCGTCTGCAGGGAGCCAATATATTCAGTCTGGGGTAAGATTAACAGGATGATGTAATGATTAGTGCCGCATCGTCCTCATCCATCAAGGATATCAGACGGAAAAAAACAATGCAAACACCACTGATCACTCAATTTTTCATCTTTTTTTCATGTTTTAGCGCTGGATGCATTTATTATCTTCTTGAGCCTATGAGTGGATTTAGTCATTCCACCATGGTATCTCTACTTATCGA
>NMRB01002579.1:81333-92152 GCA_002633025.1 Notospermus geniculatus | reverse complement strand
GGGGGGGGGGGGTCGGTTAAAGCATGCATAAAGGTATCTTGTCAGTATAGGTCGTGTGCCCGGGCAACAAATCATGCATAATGCCCTGTCACAAGGGTCAGAGGGAAAGGGTGTAAGATCTTTCCTCCTCGGCCCTGTATGTCACATTAGGCAAGAAAGCATGCACTATTTAGCAAAAAAAAGTGTTGAATGAGCCAAGGATCAGAAAAGAGTGCAGGTAGTTCCTACTGAATCTACCAGCAGTAAGGAGTTGAAAGGAAGGGGCGTGATCGCTCTACAATGAACTCAAACCAGTTTTGTTAATGGGAGAGGATGCAGAGATGAATCATGAAATCGGCCAGAGGGCTTATACTCCACTCCCTATAAATTGGCCATGCAGCATCTTGTTCTGATAAGAATTTTGGAACAAGTTGATTTAAACTCTTAGGGCCAAATTCACAAAGGGTGTTTAAGACTTAGACGTGTGTAACTTCGTCAAATGCACGGTGGAAGTGTGTGCATTAGTGAAGTTACACGCGTCTAAGTCTTAACCCATTAGGCGCCAGACAAGTATAAATTAGGTCAGCTTTTTTTCCCAGTGCTTTTCATTTTTTACCATATCTTGGTTTTTTGCTCAAATGACAAAAAGAAAAAGTTGAAGATAAAGTGAACAAGTGATGTTTATTTTGTTGCTTATAACACTGGCTACGGTACATGATACAACTGGAGCCGAGGTTAGATTTTTTTTTCCGTTGGTTGCCTCTGTGACGGCCGGAAATCACACGGGCGGGTTTGGGCTATATGGGATTATGCGGGTTTGGGCTATATGGCGCCTAATGGGTTAAACACCCTTTATGAATATGGCCCTTATGGTCCATTTGGATGAGGGTGGTGATCACAACCGGCTGATGATTGAAGGTAATCCACAGACCACTTACCTTGAACTGCTTCTGCCTCCTGCAGAGCTGCCATTAGCGATAGTTCTCCCCGCTGTTTGTCCATTCTTGATTCTGCCGCCTCCTTTCTCTGCTGTTTGTTCATAGTTGACGAATCAGAAGAGTCAGAGAAGTCAAATTCATCCAAACTTGACTCTGTTTCTGTGACGTTTTGGACTCTTGATTTCCTTTCGTCACTAGGTGGTTCTGATGCCGTTGTTCCCGATCCAGTCAGCCTCTCGTCTGCAAACACTGAGTCTGGAGTTGCAGGCGGTGAAGCCAACTCGTCTGAGACAGTCCCAGTGGACAGAGGCCTCCACGGAACTTTACGTCCTGGAGGAGCAGTGGGGAGGCCAGACAACGGACGAGGTAATCCAGGGGGCGATAAAGCTGTCTTTGCGACCGGTTTAGAATCAGTAGGCCTCGTCGCTGCAGGACCTTTAATCCCTGATTCTGGTAGATCTTGCCCTGGTTGCCCCAACGAACTTGTTGATGATACAGAATTGTTCCTAGATGAAGGCGATTGACCTAATGATCTATCGACAACAGACACTGGCGACTGATGACGAATCAGATGGTCATCCACAGGCGTTGATTCTTTTCGAGTCACGTCAAATTGTCCTTCGTCATCAGATGACTCTGAATCTGATGAAGATGAGAAAATGGTGCCTTCACTGCGTTTTGTTGGCAAGGGTGATGGGGCCGCATTATTCAGAGGTCCCTGTGGCCCAGCAGTTGGTGCCGGAATCAACAGAGGTCGTTGCCAGGCTGCTGCAGCTGGATGGATCGTTGATGCACTTGGATGCTGACCTTGGAATACCAAAGGTATTCCCTGAAAATTAGAAAAGTGCCCTGGTTGGCCAGGATATGGTCCGTATATTACTGGAATCTGCCCATAAGGTCCAAATACACCAGGATATGACTGAAGAGGAAGGAAGGCCTGTTGTCCAGCACTTGGTTGGGGCAGTCTTGGCTCTCCAGGGGGTATGTCTGGCTGTTGGGATGACGGTGAGGATGCCTGTCGTCCTACACTTGGTTGGGGCAGCCCCGGAGGGACTTGTTGCTGTGATGACACAGGAGTAAGGAATGTCTGCTGTCCACCACCAGAATGTTGCAGTCCAGGAGGGACTTGTTGTCCCTGGGATGACTGTGGGACTCCTTGCTGTCTGGTACCCAGCGGCAGTAGTCCAAAAGGGCACTGTGGCTGTTGTGGTCCCTGCGATGACGCTGCTTGGTGTCCAGCTCCCGGTTTAAGTCCGAGTATGATTAGTGGCTGTTGTGATGGTCCCAGGGATGACTGCGAGAGCACTTGGTGTCTTGGATCAGCGAGCAGTCCAGGAGGGATTTGTGATTGTAGTGGAGGTCCCGGGGATGACCGTGAGAGTGCCTGCTGTCCTGGATCAGCGAGCAGTCCAGGAGGGATTTGTGGTTGTAGTGGAGGTCCCGGGGACGACTGCGAGAGCACTTGCTGTCCTGTATCAGCGAGCAGTCCAGGAGGGATTTGTGGTTGTAGTGGAGGTCCCGGGGATGACCGCGAGAGTGCCTGCTGTCCTGCACTGGTTAATCCAGGAGGTATTTGTGGCTGTAGTGGAGGTCCTGGGGATGACCGCAAGAGTGCTTCCTGTCCTGCACCAGCTAGCAGTCCAGCACCGGTTAGCAGTCCAGGAGGGATTTGTGGCTGCAGTGGAGGTCCCGGGGATGAACGCGAAAGTGCTTGTTGTTCAGCACTGGCTAGCAGTCCACGAGAGATTTGTGGTTGTAGTGGAGGTCCCGGGGATGACCGTGAGAGTGCTTCCTCTCCAGCACCGGCTAGCAGTCCAGGAGGGATTTCTGGCTGTTGTGTTGGTACCGGGGACGTCTGTGGGTGTACTTGCTGTCCAGCGCTGGGTTCTACAGTAATATTTTCTGCAGCTTGAACACTGGCGAGCTGGACCTGGAAAATATTCAGAAAAAATTCTACTGGTGATCCTGAAAATTCTTCACGATTAGAACCAAAGGATCTTATTCACAAAGCCCCCCCCCCATAACTTTAGCATTTGTCTATGAGGTGTTTCACTGGAAACAGTTTACCTCGGCACAAGTTTAGAATGTTGTATCCTTTTCGTTCAGTTCCTTTGTCACCTCTTTCGTATGTGCAATAAATCGAATTGGGAGTTACAGAATACCATCCATTCTATCAGAGAATAACAACTGAAGCGATTTTTGAACAATTTTCACTTTATCTGCCCGACAAATTCAACTGAGGAAGTTCCACTTTGAAAACTGTGAGAATCTCCAGGATAGGATTCAATGAAACCATTCACTGAAATCAGTGTTGTTGCCATCTAGTGTCAGGAAAAGTAACTACAAAACTTCCAGTCATGACTGGCAAGAGGTTTTTTATACTCAAATGTCAACAAAGGTCTTCATCATTTACAATAGAGCCATAATATGGCCATAATATGGCTCTATTGTAAATGATATATGTTCATTGGTCACATCCCATTAGAAATTTTTGCTTGATACTGACAGATAGATAGATAATTTGAAGCTTCATAACCCTTTTGATGTTTTGGATCTTAAGCTTATGCTGATGTACAAGAGGCAGCGAGTTCAATTCTCTGTCTATTTGCTAGGCCTAGTGTGTACGCCTACAGCTTGAACTCAAAAGGGCAATATATAAATTAATGGGAGGACTACAGGAAATATAATCAAAATTAATGTCACAATTTAAAAATATTTGGTTTTTAAAAACAGATTCACTGAAATGCGTGGGCGTCACATCTGATGAGTCAGTCATTATCAATTCAAAATCTGGGGCTCAAAATATTGGACAAAGAAACAGGCTGGATGAGTGCCAAAGTTGTTGACATTATGGGCTAGCCAGATTCGCTGAATCCAAATGAACTTGACACTGAGAACACTTGGCTGTTCCATCAGGTGCATTCCCCCAGCCAAGAAACAGGAAGGATGTATTTTAACCTTTAATGACTGAACAGAAGTTGAAAGGCAGCGTCATATAGGCATTTTAATGTGCTCAATCTAATTCTGACATGTATTGCAAGTAAAATGCACTAAACATCAACATTTGAGCTAAAATCTGTAGATCATCAGTTGCTAGCGCCACCTGTGAGGAAGTGACTGCACTGACACGAAACAGCTAGCTGCCTACAAGATCCCTTTAACCCTTTCAATAATTATAAGAACCTTTGCCATTAATTCCCACCAACAGCGTGAATCTTCTTGAAAAATTGATAAAAACAATCTCACCTTGTCACTTTCTTGTTCATCTACTTCCTTCCCTGAGTCATCTGAAAGTGAAAGGTCAACAATCAAAGCTCACCTTTTCAGGAAAATAGAGAGAAGGGATTGAACCTGGGATGCTAGGACACCTTATTATCAAGGACACCTCTCCATTAAGGACACCTCTCCATTAAGGACACCCATGTTAATTTCTATCACTTCATTTTGACCTCAGCATTCAGGACACCTCTCAATGACAGTATCTCTTTGTCCCATAGGTGTCCTAAGCGGAGAGGTTCCGAAGAAACTTAATATTTGTATAATTACCTTCAGTTTTCTCTTCCTTATTTGTTGGGGCAGCAGCTTGACTTGTTTCCTGTTCCAAAATGAGTAAAGCCTCCTGTACCTGAAGAGAAACGAACATTGATACATATCAGGGCCAGCAAAAATGGTCTTTATCTATTTTTGGTGCCAGAAGGCCCGACTGAACTCCCGGGAGTAACAGAAAGCCCGACTGAACCCTCGGGATTGACAGAAAGCCCGACTGAACCCTCGGGATTGACAGAAGGCCCGACTGAACCCTCGGGATTGACAGAAAGCCCGACTGAACCTTCGGGATTGACAGAAAGCCCGACTGAACCTTCGGGATCAGCAGAAGGCCTGACTGAACCTTCGGGATTGTTAGAAGGCCTGACTGAACCCTCGGGATTGACAGAAGGCCCCACTGACCCCTCGGGATTGACAGAAGGCTCGACTGAACCCTCGGGATTGGCAGGAGAAGGACCCATACTCACCACATTTACGAACAGTGCAGGTGAAACAGCAATCTGCCGTAGAGAAGCGATGTTGTATTTCTGGATGATGGACCCGACTATCCTCTCTGTGTGGTTTTGTAGATGTGGAAAAGTCGACTTGATCAAGAAGCAGAAGTTTGCCGCAAGACGCTGTGACTCCGTCACAACGTCGTCTGGCTGGGGCTAAAAGATACGGTACAAGAAATTGGATATCAGAGCTTGGCACTCTGGTTTCCCCCTGCTTTTGCATTAGTTCATTAAAATAGACGATATCACTCCAAAAGAGCACAGCACCTGACAGTAGATACAGCGTCACGACGTCCCGTACTACATTCCATGACATCTTGACCATGTTGAGATGACGTCATGATCGCTGAAACAAGTGGATTTTTTTCAAGTCACGTCACGGCGTTCAGAATGGGGTACGGGACGTTGTGACGCTGTAGCTTGTAGGCCTTTTAGCTAGCTACCATCAGGTGCTGCGCTCTTTTGGAGTGATAGAGTCTATTGACCATCACAGCTACAAATGTTGTGTTTGATGCTTACTCCGCTGAGGGTGGAAGAAAAAATAATGGTGCTTGCACAGACTGAACACCACAAGCATCATATCACCATGGAAACGATAATTCCAGACAGCAGACGTATGGTAACAACAAAATTGATGGCATGGATTAGTGCATTCACAATTCCAGTTACTTATTTTGGATTTACCTCATGTGAGATTTGCTGGAGGGAATGTTTTCCCAAATATTTAGGCCAATACTCCACTAATGTACAATAGTGCCTTCAGTACGATTTTATCAATCTACATTTTTTGTGAAAAAAAATGTGAGATATTCTGGCCTGATTGTACAATTGCCGATGGTTATTTTCGCTATATTGTCCATACGAGCATAATTTTTTACTGTTGTTTGTTAATTGTGCGTGTTAACTGTGGACAGCCCCCTACTGTTTTCTGTGCTTCCTCAATTTTGCCCACTTGGCAGAATTGCCTATTATGTAAGAACGATGCAATCAGTGGGAAGGCCTATCATAATTCAATTAACCCGACCTGTCACATATTAAAACTCCCTAATTAATTGATAATAAACAGACATGTCAACAGCAACCTTACCTGAGTCTTATCCATGATCTCATGAATTGTGACATATGGCCAAGTTTTGGGACCAATTTTACCATTCAATGAATCATTACTGAGAATTCTATATCAGAGGGGGAAATGAACAGGACAGAACAGCTGGGTTTTCCCCACATGAAATAGTCTCGGATCCTGGGAGTCTATTCTCAGAAGTAGTTGGTATGACGTCAGTTGATATTGTGCAAGATTTTAAAGGTTTAAATGGTTGTTTGTATACAACCAGAGGAGTGGACTTTAAACCTCTGACAGCATCGCACACCACCTGAAACAGAAGGCCATTTTTATTTGTGTAAACTTGGCAGAATTTGATACTCGGGCGAGATTTAATGAAGAGGATGAACAAAGAACGATTTCATCGAGACAAGATGGAGGCGAGAAGCACAGGGAGGCCAGTAAGTAGTCCTTTGTCAATCAATTCTGATCCCTAAATGTTGGGTTTGGAGTGAATCATTGATATGTCCTAGGCCTAGTTATTCCTCCAGACGAACCAGTCTTTGGTGATCATTTTCATTTTCTGAAGGGTAGGCCTACATGATTGCATTTATTCATGGTATTTACTTCAAATCGTGATTCCAATCCATTCTAAGCCCTGGGAAGTGAACTTGTAGTTGGATAGGCCTAGGCCAACATTGATCGATTTTAGCACTTGTCCTGTTGCCAGGGGCAAGTGAATTTTGATACGGACAAGTAAAAGTCCAGAAGTGGTTGTCCTGCGGACAAGTAAAGAATCATCATTTTTCCATTGAAAAACCATTTGCGGGCAACTCAAAAAGCAACACGGGCAACCAATTGCAAAAGAGCACTTGCCCGGTGGACAACTGGACCGAAGAGCTAAAAATCGATCACTGCCCAATGAACTTGTTACTGCTACCTTTGGAATGTGTGTGTACCAATATTAGTTGGATACAACCAAAAATTCATAAGCTCACCTAATAAATTTTTAATACAACTAAGCTTATTGATTCCTCTTCAGAGACATCAGCCGTCCAGAGAGAACGTCTTCCAAGATGTGTATCAATGGAATGAGCCGACAGAGTTTCACCAAGACAACATGATGATGACCTTCACACCAGAGGTGACATTCACAGCGGGAGCTCAATATTATGGTAAGGCACGATCTTCAGACTTTTACCATAAAACCGAGGTACATGTCGATATCACCTTCTTTGGTCTATCCTACATGTAGGTGTAACCATCTCTCTGTATCTTCTCTGATGATTCCATTCTTTTATTGCAGGATATGGATCACAACAGCAGAAAAGCTGGCAAACCCTACAGAAGAATTTAATACAACTGTTGAAACAATTTCAACCGAATGGAATACCTGTGAAGAATCTGTGGAAAGTATTTCAAAAACATTATAAATATGAGCCACGCCCCAGTAAGTATGGAGTCGCAGAGATGAACCAGATTCTTCCCCAGTTCGCGGAGTTTATTGGCATCGACTATTCTCCTCATGGACCAATGTTGGTGCTGACACAGCAAGGTGAGAATGAATATCGAAAGGAGTTCTGCTCTGAAGACGCCATCGACATGGCTGCCCCACAGAGATCCCACAGGCAAGTTTCCCACTCAATATCATACAGCCAGGTAGCAACTCTGAGTGGGAAAGGTCCAAAACAGATGTCAAATGGTTATCAGCCTTTTGCGGGAACGGCGGTGGGTTATCAAAACGTCCATCGAATCACAAAAGAAACCCTCGCCCACGCAGCAAGCATCATCCCTAAAGAGCAGGGGCACACGGTCAGGTCACTCCTGGCAGAACCTGATTGTTTGAGCCGAGCTAAAGCACAAGAAGAGGAGATTCTCCCCCAACATCGGGCTGTTATCAAAGGTAAGAGTTATCACAGTGACAGGGTCACACAGAGTGATCCTGTTTGATGGGGAAGTCAAGGCCTGTCAGAGTGGTGCAGTGGATTGGCGCCTCTCACCACTGAGGTTCCGGCTTCCATTCCCAGTGATCTCCGACAGCAGGACTTTGGTCTCGTCCCTCTTCATACACTCCACACAATGTTTGTGTGAGCCGATGAAGAGGAGCAAGGTAAAAACCCCTGCTGTGGGAGCATGATTCCCAGTCAAATCTGTACTCCAAGGCTCTCTTTGACAACGGAGATTTTCTACGGATACTCCGATTTCCTCCTGCTTTACATATACATATTATAGAGCCAATAATGCTGCATTTTGGCATCCAGCTCTCAAAACAACATTTTCAAGGAAGATTCACCACACAACAGGCACTGTGCTCATGAGGTGGACAAGAAACAAACATTTCAATTCAAGTGACCGAAGTACGATGGCATTTTGTGACCAACTCACTGTACACAAGATTTTTAAAGAACCTTTTTCCTTTTTCAGAATACAGTACGAACCTCACCGAAATGGAGGCCATCATTCAGAAAAATATCATAGCAATACTTGCAGAATTCCATCCCAACGGCGTGCCAGTTCGCAGCATCTGGGGAGTGTACAAAAAACGCTACAGATCGACCCCAACCAAACAGGACATAGCCGATGCCAACTTAAACAGCATAAATGAAATCTTTGAGCGATTCTCAGCATTCCCCACAGCAAATCTGAAACGGGCAAAATCCATCGAAGGCAGCATGAACTTTGTTCTAACAGACAGAGGGGAGGAATATGCTGTAAAACTTGATCTGCTTCAAAGAACGCCACAGATGATGAAAAATATTAAGGAGGAAGCTAAATCAGATGCAGCGATTGCGAGGCAGCGACTTCAAGGGAGTTCGACCGGGTGAAACAAGAACAGTTTGTGCAATAACAGGCCTTTATATTGCCTAATTTTGGATATACTGTTTACGGTGGTATGGGGCCAAAGGCTCCATCAGAGTNCACAACAAACATTAGGGAATAATTTCACTGTTTTCATGCTGAATTCGGACATTTTGCAAATGCTCTTTGTTTTCCTAATTAATGAAGCTGATGTCACATTTTTCTTTCATGATCATGTAGTTCACATTATAAAATATTATACCTGAAGTTATCATGAAAATCAAACAACTACAACACAATGAAAAGTTAGTTGGGAAAATGGTTCCGAAAGTGAACAGCCCCTTTGGGCTCCCTTAATTTGGGCTTTGACGTTGAACGTCGTTAATTTGGGGGAATATAAAGGCCTGAATAAATACCCGGGTGGTCAAGACTGTTTCAGACATGTGTATAGGTAGAATAATATATTGAACTCACAGTTTTATCACTTCAGCAGGTGATCTGTCCAAGTTAAATTGGACTTAGAGACATTGACAACATCACTGTCACGATTATTTTAGGACAGTCCCGACTGGGCTGGAACCTCCACATCCACCCAATACAAATACTGCTGCCGGAGTCTTTCTTGAGCAATTTGAACAAATTCTGACACAGCAGGTATTGGGAGGTTAAAAGTTAAAAGTTAAAGTTTAAAGTTTGGGTTTATAGTCTGATATCAACAACGGTAGAGGTGTCATCCGACTTCACACTTTAACCCCAGTCTATCCTGAAACCTTTCAGTAGAACTCAGATGAGCTGCTCATTCAGCGCTACAATCCGAGCATTTCCGACCGGTACCCATTTATACACCTGGGTGGAGAGAGGCCAGTAAGGCAAAGAGACTTGCCCAAAGTCTCACGCCAGCAGCGGGTTTCGAACCCGGGATCCTCTGACCGCTAGTCGGAGGCCCGAACCACTACACCACCGTGGCTCCCAGGGTTACTTTAGTTTACTGGTACTGGTAACCAATTTTGATTTTTGCAAGTAGGCCTAGGCGTAGGACAGATCTGTACAATGTGTCAATCTCACTGACTCTAGATCTCCTTTGTGTATGTTTGATTACCTGTATTGGATTTTATCAAGCATTTTCTATGTTTTGTGAGTGACATGGAGATGAAGTAAAACTGAAAAGATGGTATCCATCATGCAACTTTCATGGGGGTCCATGCATGCCATATCACAACATGTTCATGTCATTAGGCCATGTAAAAAAAAATTATTGGTTAGCATCCCCTCCCGCCATGGAAATCACCCCCCTTCTCAAAAAAATTTTTATTTTTTGTTTTCCAAAAAACCTTTTAAAAACTGCCAAAAGAGTGATAAAATTGTAGGCTGGGATGCTTAAATAAAACAACACAGTTATTAAAGGATAGAAAGTAGTTTTTGTTTCAATTCATACCTATTACATTTGAAATTTCCCTCAGGTCGCCATGATTACCATGGTAACATGCATCTCAAACTCAATAAAAAATAAAATAAAAACCTCCCGCCCTCCTCAGAAAATTGCGAGTGGAAGGATGCTAACCAACTATTTTTTTTACATGGCCTTATTGTGATAAAGTTTGTTCAGAAATATACTGTAAACTCCAGGGGGGTTAAAATTGTGACTAAAATGAATTGAACTGAGTTTACAGTTGAGAAGTTGTGCCAAAATATGACAACCATGGTGTAGTTAGTGAAGGAATTTTGTTTTGAAATACACAAAGTGTTAGGGTTGAGTGCCAGCTAAGTCGGCAAATTTAGATTTCAAATGGCAATGATTTTTAGCCATTTGTTAATGTTCATATGGGTATTTTTAATAAAAAACTTTGAAATGTCGAACTGTTAATGCCATTCTTTCCTTGTGAAATTATGCATGTTATCCAAGTGACTTTGATAAATCCTCAAAAACAATGAAACTCTCCATGAGTACGGATTACGAAATTACGTCTTATAAACTCGTGCTCTGCATGAAGTTGTTTTCGGAAGCCCCCCCCCCCCGCCCC